>VWZF01002261.1:4938403-4954467 GCA_013396755.1 Sclerurus mexicanus | reverse complement strand
TTTTTTTTTTTTTTACAGCTGTGCACTCTCTGAGGGGTAGTGTTCACACACAGAAAGGCTGTTCTGTCCCCAGCTTCAGTTTTACTGGCTCACATTAATACAAATTAAATAAAGACCCAGAACCGACGACAGGCTTGATACAAAATCCCAAGGGAAGCTTCCTGATGGGATGAGAGACTTAGAGAATAGCTTTGCCCTTAGGACCAGTGAAAGGATGCCCCAAACCTCTTTTTCAGAAAGGAGAGCTGTTCCAAGATGGCATCCAGAAACCCACTCCATCCTACATTTCTTCCATCACTGTAATGAAGCCATTTCTTTAAACTGCAGTGTTCTGCATATGACACTCCCCAAAAGACATAAGCAACAGAACCAAAATTTTCAGGAGGAATTTAAGTGACAGTCCTAAATCCACAGAGACCTAGAATTATAATTAGCCTTCCTTCCCTCTCCACCCCCTGAAAACACTCCTCAGCTTCATTTACTTTATGACACTACCGAGTGTCCAGCACTACTGAAAATCTAGTTCTACCTTTATGTGCCCAAATTTAGATGAATTTATCAGGGCCATGCTGGAAAATCATGGCCTGTGTGCTGCAGGGCAAGCTGGAGGGATATTTGCATGGCTTCTTTTCTTTGCTAGCTTGCTTCTTTGAGCCAGTAGTCTAAAGCAAGCTAAACAGCAGGATGCAGAGAAGACATAATGAAGGCAATGGAGACAGGCTTGCAAAAATCCTTCGCTAGAGGGGAAAAAAAACCTGATCAGAAAGAAGCCAGAAAATATACCAGTTGCCTTAGGCTGAATACAGCCTAGGAGGGTTGAACCTGCAGGTTATTTGTTGTGTCTTTAATTTCAAGAAAGCAATGTACTAGAAAACACTACAGAAACTGGAGATTTCTTCAGTGGAAGTGGCATTGAATATCAAGTATCACCACCTTGTTCAAAACCTAGAACTGAGATTTGTTGCATTAAGAGTTTGAGATAAACATCCAGCACGCTCAGCATGTACAGACAACAGAAGAGTCAAGATGCAGGACTTGTGTGACCTCCACCATTGAGTCACACCAGCCTAACTTTCTCCTCAAAGGGTTTGTACCTTGGATGTGCAGTACCTCTCTCCTGAGAGGTTTGGGAGGATACACTTCCATCCAATGAATTTCCACGATGACATGCTGAAACAGCAGCCTTTGGAGGTACAGAATCTGGCTGTGTTGTCTCACAGACCACCTGCAGTCCCTTTGGATAGTTGGAATAAAAGAAAATAAGTATATAAATATACTTATCTCTCCCATATTAGTTTTATAACTGCAGTTTGTGCTTAGACATAACTATTACTTACATGATAATGCCATGGTAATACTATGGAGACACTGATCAAGCCTGGGGCTTCTTAGTACAAGGTATTGTACAGGCAAAGGGTAATACAGGGCTCTTGCCCAGGAAAATACGTAAGATAATAGAATCACAGAATGGTTTGGGTTGGAATGGACCTTAAAGATCACCTAGTTCCAACCCTCTGCCACAAGCAACATCAGTTTTCTATCCTACAAGACAGAATAAGGACAAGATCCAGACAACTACACTTAATACACTTTGGTTCCACTGCAAACCAGGGTGGGAGCCTTCAAAAGAACTGTGAATGACTGTAATTTCTGGAGATGGAATACTTTAGGTTGGTAACAGCAAGTTCTGTTTCCCCCCTCCCTCAGCTCCTCATTCAAACTGGTCAAACCTTAGCAGAGAATTTACCTCAGTATGTACACTGTCCAGATTAGGGGATTCACCAGTTGCACTCTGATTGTTGGTGGGAGAACTTCTCTTGGCTGAGAAAGGAAGTCAAAAGAGAACATTTCAGGAAACACCTCTTACATTATAACGCCCCACTGAAAGGACAAACCAGAAAATAAAACCAAACACAAAGCTGCGTCTCTTTACTGCAAATTTCCTAGGCAACAGTGACAGCCATAAAAAGAAAAAAGAAAAAATAAAAAAGGACTGTTTGAATATTTGCACAGTTCTTTCCATTGCATTGTCATCAATACTGTCTACTGAAAACCTCTATTTCTTTAAAATTTAATTTGAATACAAATTTTATCCTAAATCCATTTGCCATCAGGCTGTTTTCCTGTGCATACTAGTCCCTTTTATTTTGGAGTTTTTCCTCCTATTTGCACATATATTCAGGTCCTTTTCTAGGCTACATCTCTCAGAGTGTATTCGATTTCAAATTTGCCAAATGCCTTCATCACAGGAAACACATGGATATCAAGCAGAGTTTGATCAGTGGTACCGTGGCAGAACACAGACTAGATGACTATTCTTGAAATCCTGTCACATTGAAAGCTGTGCAGATGTGACTTAGAATCAGACTGACTGCAAACAAAACAGTGTAAAGCTTCCTCATTAGATTTTTTTAATTTGTTTTTTGAAGAAGAATTTATGTAAATTTGACTTTTTTTTTGTCCCAGTTTGAGACAATGCTAAGATAGCAGCATCTTCCTTGATATGAAGGACCTCATTCCCATAACTTTTTCTGTCCTGTTGAAAACACTTTCAAAACATAACAGAGCATTTTCCTTTCATACTTTATGCCTGAAGGTATTTTCTAGGAATTTTCTGACTTCGCACAGACCTATGGGAAAAACAGTCAAAGAAAATTTAGGACTAATTCCTTTTGTTAGTTCCAGGGCTGAAATCCTATATTTTAATTCCAGAAGTTTAAGCAGAGGGATGAAGCACTAGATGTCAAGGACTGAAATAATTTGAAATACTTGAATCTATTCAATTAGGGTCTGTCCCAAAGGTCTACAAAGCCTTCAGAACAAAATATAACATCCAAAATTATTTGTTTTAAGAAAAATCTGATTTAGCGAACTACATTTCCTCTATGGTGAAGATTACAGCTCCACTCTCTTGAGAGCTGGCAAGCAATGCAACAGCAATATACCCAGCTTGCTTTCACTTCGCCAACTTGTAGAAATTATGCAAGAATATTGTCTAAGAACGTAAGAATAAAAAATTTTTTTTAGGACTAGGCCAGACCCAAAGCCTTGGCAGCCAAAGCCTCTGAAGCCTAAGCACCCAATTCCAGTTTCATTATGGCTGAAAGGGAAAGGAAGAGGAACCCTTTCAAACATGCAAAAGTGAATTCACAAGGCCTGTCTTAGGAGAGACCGTCTTAGGCCTGTCCTTGGAGAGTCTTGGAACTGCCCTTTTAAATTTGATAACATGGTGAAATTCAAGTTTTAGATAGGAGGAGCACCGACTGTGTGTTCTTCACTGTTCATTTCTGTCCAGTGCCAGTTTGGGAAAGCTCTCCTCAGCCATGTCAGGCTGCTAACACATACTGTCTTTGCCCTTCTTAGCAACTAAGGAAGATAGGGTGAAATAGAGATATGAGGCTGACAGGAAATGGTAGCTCCACTGAAGTTTCTCATTTCCTATTTCTGATGGCTCTCACTAATTCCTGTGGTATCAATATATTCCTTCAAATATGGTGGCTAGAGAATGTAAGGCCGCATTAGGCAAACAAAGGAAAAGGTTTCCAGCTCTCAGGAGCTACATTACCACAGCAAAGTCACAGACCTGTAATGATGTTCCTGATGGGTTTTACAAGAGCATTGAAGGCAGAAACTTCAGGTTGCCTGTGTTCCCACATCGGCTGCCAAATAACAAGGCCACTGGCCAACCGGAATGTTAGATCAGACTCCTAGAAAGAGAAACAGAGGCTGTGTCACACCAGTTAACACAAGAGAATGTTGTTTCCAGTTGGCAAGGACTGTAATTTCTCCGGTGCACAGATCTTACAAGAAATGAGTGATACTGTGTTCAGTTCTGCAGTCAGTAGATGCTAACTTGGGGACCCCTGACAACACACAGCAGACTTAAATACACGTTGAGTGTGGCTAATGAAAAAATCACAGGAAAATTTCAATACAAAAATACACAGGAAACTTTTTCCAAATGAAATTTCTATACTAGTTAATGAACCCTGTTTTTCCCAGGACATTAAGCTATAAAAGAGAAGGTCGTTCCTGTTAGAAAGCATCTCTTTTAACCATATAAAGCCACCTCAAGTTTAGTATTCAATCTCACCCTTCGATTTACACTCTAACACTTGAAGTTCTTCCCCAAAATAATAAGATATTAGAACATTACTTAGAATTTGAGGAAACATGTAACAGATTACTATGAAGCAGAGGTATACATTACTGTTATAATGAGCACTGTTGGTACCTGAGCTATGTCAATACAGAGACACTGATACTACTTACAGTGGTGCTATCATTGTTTTACATATGCAAGCAGCTGAAATCATGTAAATTAGTACACAAGTAAATCTTAGCAGATCAAGGTGCAGGTATGCACTTACTTGACCTAAGGTGAGATTTATATTAAGAGACACAGTACAGCCCCAGCTAACCCCATAAGGCAAACAAACATGGTAACAGCAGTTTTGGCAGCATAATTATAGCTGCACTACTGTCTCCTATTGACATAGCTCCACATGCCTCAGTGGTTGGAATTGATGACGCAGACAAAGCTAAAGAAATGGCAGGAGCTGACTTGCTTGTAGATCTCCAGCCCTTCTATTTTATATCCTCTGTTGGTACTGTCTGGTCATAATGAGCTCACAAGCCTTGCTTCAATTAAGTTAATTTTTAATGAGTATTTTTACTAAGAAGCACACTTTCAAGGCTTTTGGAAATGACAGCAGTAACATGTTGCATTTTTCTTCGCACTGCTAGCTTTTGGTGATGTGCCAACACTTCTACCTACAGTTGTGAAGTTACAGGACTACATGCATCTCCCAAAGCCTTGTTTAAAAACACATTGCTAAACACACAAATCCTCTCAAAAGTTGGGAATTCAACAGTTTTAGGTCTGCCTGTGCAAACATGTGTCATCTTCTTTGAGCATGTGCGTTATTTTGACTACCTAGTCAGATAGCATCCTTCCTCTGAGACTTCTATCTTTGTGAAACACAGAGGGGACAAAGCTCACTTAGTTACATGCCTCATTTACCTCCTTTCCTGCACTTTGCTTTGATGATAGAAAAATGCATGATTTCATGGGATTTTCAATATGCATCACTACAGTATTTCAGAGATCTCAGACATTTTCAAGGGAAACCTGAGATACTAATATTAACCCCATCTTGTAAATGGGAAACAACATCCCAGAAAGATTAATATTAGAAATTGAAAATCTAATCCCTAATAGCCAGGGCCTACCTCCAGTTTAATTTAATTCATTCAAAGGGCAGCCCACATTTGTGTGTGTAGCACTGGTAAAAATTCAACATTTCTTCCTGTCCTGTCCCAGTAGCTTAGAGAGAAAATGTGCAACTAGTAAATAAGTATGAAAAATTTGGGCTAAATAAATTGAGCTATACTTTACAGGAACTCAGTAACAGAAGTAAGGAAAGAACTTGCCTCTCCAGTCTTGCTTTCACCTGCCTTAATCAAAAGGTTTATTTCCTGTTCTTCAACTGTTGCAGCAGAGAAGGCAGGATTAGAACAGATAACAACCCTGTCACTTCATGACTTTTCCAAGGACCTACTCTTTCCTGAGGCCCAGCTGGAAATGTAAAGGTTAAAAACTGCAGCACCCCCAGAGAGACAGGAGTCAGAACATGCAGAAAATGTCTCCTCACCACCACTCTGCAAAGCTGATGCACTCAGCATAAAATCAACAGAGGAACCCCGGCAGACAGGAAGCCTGCAGCCTGCTTCCAACTTCAAAACAAAGGAATGCTCCATTGCCTTTGCCACTGCCGTGTTTATAGCACCATCACACATTCCTGGTAATTAGCATCAAGATGATTCGTAATGACAACAACAAATCCCAGTGGCAGCCCCACAGTCGGATCCCTGAAAAACTAGCAAGGCCCTTCTGAGAAATGGCTGAGAACCACTGGCACAAGCTAAAGCTCACAATCCTTTTTGCAGGTTTCAGGATCCCAGAGACTTCACAAGGGCCATAGATCTTTGACATTCCCAAAGGCAAAAGACGGCTCACTTCAGATTTATTTGCCTTTGTGCCTGCCTGATGCTGAGGTGATTGTTCATGTCACTGGAAGGATTTCTTCCTGATGGCAGCGGTATTCTACCACTTTGTTAAAACATTTCCAATGGTCCCCCATTGTGTACTGTATGCTGAATTAAATAACAATCACAAACGCAGATTAATTCCTTTCCTGCTCAGAGCTGTCTCCACACAAACACCCCATCAGTGTTCCACTTACTTTAATCCTGTGGACAAGGGGAGCAAAGAGGAAGACAAATAGCTCCACGGTGGCCATGGAGTTTTGGAAGAACTTCCTTCTATTATTCTCCTCCTCGTCAGTTGTGGCGTTGGGCTGGGGATGTCCTGGTGATCCTTGGTTTTCAGCCTGATGGATAAAGGCGCTACTGCTCCCTCCCCAGCTGGAGCCTCTGTCTCCTCCAAATCGGTCATTGCTGCAGTCCTGAGGAGCCTCCAGCAGCATCCAGTGAAGAGTGTGAAGAAGCTTTGTTTCAGCTACTCCAAGCTTATCCTGATGCCCTGTGTGGAAAAATGCATCACTGTATCTCACAGGGTTTCCATTAATGGTACTGCTGAGACTTTCAAAGCTGCATAGGAAACTAGACATCCAACTTCCTGATAAACATTTGAAAATTAAAATTTTACCATTAAAAGCATCAGCATTGTGTCTCATTATGTTTGAAACCTCCTAAATCACAAGTCTCCATTTGCTTCACAGCATTTGCAGTCAGTTCCTGCAATATCAGCTGCAGGACATGGACATAGAGTGGTCCCAAAGGAAGCCAACTTGACAGTCTTGTCTGTTTGACTTTGTTGAATTAGATAAAATGCAAGAGAGCACTGTAAGGTGCTCAAGCTGTGTCTTGTTAATGGTCTTGACTCACTTGTCTTAGGAAGCAACTTCCTGCTGAAATCGTTACTGAAATCAGTAAAAATTACTAAAAGTCAGTTCCATTTAAACCTGACTCTGTTTTTACTGTCTGATTGACTTATCTGCTGAGAATCACATGCAGTGGCCTGAATAAAAAGAAGAAGAAGAAGAAAAAAGAAGTATCTGCTGCAATTGACAACTGAAAGAAATATGTATTCCATCGAGGAACCCATGCCTGCTGGGTGGTTGTGCTAAAATAAATAACTCTGGAAAATCACTAGCAAAATGTTATTGAACTACTTGGACCATTACCTTCACTGGGGAGGTTCTCACAGGTTATCCAGTATAAATAAGAAAGACAATCCACAGAACAAACTAACTGGGATTCTAATGATTTAGAATATGTTGGCACCCTGAGCATCAATCTGTCATATTTTGACTGATAACTCTCTCACATGAGCACTAACCTAGTTTGTTCCGGTTAGAGAGCAGTGTCGCGGTGCAGTGCAGCACATGTGGGAGTGCAGCTTGGACAAGTTCCCAGCGAGAAATGCTCTGGATGGCTTCAGAGAGAGCTGGAGAAAGGCCATGCAGCTTGTTTTCTACTAAAACTCTTTCAAAAGACTAAAAGCAAGAACAATAAATAAAAGACACTGTGTATCTGTTTCTGCATATTCCTTCCAGCACATAGAACATTCTCTTTTAAAAACCTGTAATTTTAATTATATAACTAAAACACATCTTGTAATACTTTTCCTGAAAAACACAGACTGTAACTAAAACTCACCAGACATATGGACGTACTTGACCAAGAGGTAAATGGACCACACAACACATTTTCTGTAATATAGAGAATTAAGGAAAGTGTAATCTGTATATTACTAAATTCTGACATCAAGCTGGATTACTGTTATGCTGGGTATTAATCTGACATGCAAGTCATCCTGTTGGAAGTCACAGGAACTAAGGAAGCCTGTATTTGTGGAGCTGAGTGCTGGATATTCTTCTCAAACACACATGCTCTTTCAGTTTAGTGTAACATAAAAACAGCAACCCATTAAAGGTATATGGGCCTTAGGAAATGTTTTCACACCCTGTCACAAGAAAGTACCAGTGTACAAAATTTTTTGTCTAGCCATAATGTAATGGTTTTATGAACATTTAGCGAGTTGACGGCTGCAACAAGTTCATTATTTCTACCTCAAGCAACAAAAAATAAGACTACCTGCCTCTGAAATCCCTAAGAAAGCTCCTTATTGCTAGTTGCTCCAACCATTTCAATAAGTTGTTGCTCTGATCAGATACAAAGATCTCATTATAGGCCACAAATGCAGCTATATTCCCACACTGAAGTTCCTAAAGCAAAGATAATGACAATACATGTCCTTGCATTGTCTAATGCATACCAGCTTAGCCTCATGGCTACATATTTGCTCACAAGCTATTTCACAAATTTTCTCAAGCTCTGGGCAAGCAAGTAACTGCTGGCATTCGTGACCTAATGGATGCTTCAAAGGCTCTCATTCCAGATTCATAAAGCTTATCCTTCAACATATTGATTTTTTTTTCCTGTAAAATTGAGGGGGTGGTAATAAGAATAGACTTGATTACACAGAAGAAGAACAAAAAGGGCATGTCACAACGTAGCTCTCCTGAATGAGCAGCCACTCCCAGGCATGGCACGCTAACCTGTGGTAACAGGCACTCTCCTGCCTGTCCCAGCAGTTGGGCACAATTTTCACTCAGGTTGTGACCACATTCAGGTTCCTGGGCAGACATGAGCTCCTCTACCAAGAGGTCAGGTGTCCTGGTGCTGCACCATTGTGGTTTTACAGCAAACCCATACCAGCTCTGCTCTGGCCAGCACAGAGGCAGAGGAATATGCATCTATCCATTACAGAGGACTAAGCCTGTACCAACACTAACTGTACCCTAGGAAACACAGACAACAAACATCAGAGCTGTCAACAAATGTAAGCGTGGAGAAAGTCACACTGTTCACCTACTAAAACCCCCAGGTTTCAGTCAGAAAACTTAATAGACTTTCCTTATGGACCAATGACTGAAACTGGAGGGCATTTATTGTAATATGTGGACAAAAACGCTGGTTTCCTGAGGATTAGTGAATCTGTGAACTGACATGGATCACATTGTCATCAATGTGTGTGTTTTTAGCACCATGACTGATAACTTGTCTACCGAGAAAGGACGTCTTGAATCACTCTCAGAGTGATCTGCTGGTGGCCACACTGACTGCAAAGGAAAAGTTTCCTGCCATTCATTCCTATCAGTTCAGGAATGGAGTAAATACAAAAGGATAGATGATGCCTGGAAAGCCTGGGCAGGCCAGGGAGTGAAGTACTCATCATAAGGCCTGAGTATTCTGTTCCATTCAGGAACTATGAAGCCACTGAACCACAGTAACAGTCCAAGAATATGTTAGTATAAAAACAATAGAGGTATAGAACAACTATCCCAGATAAGGTTACCTAACAAAAGGGGGGAACAAAGCAGCCAAACAAGACAAGAGGTACAAGGTTAATACAGGGTTAGAAACAACATAAAGTTTGAAAGAACCAGTGAAAAACATGAGATTTTACTTATTTTTATTGAAAGGGGACAGGGCCACTCCTTATTCACCACTACTTTTTCATTGCTCCAGTCACACACTCACACTTGTGCATCAGCTCTGGGACTCATTGAATCCTTCATTCAGCCAAGCCAAGCCTCAACACAAGCCAAAAGGAAGGTTAATGTAGAGCTAAGTAGTTCCTACCAGGTTAGCTGAATTAGCTCACCAAAAGGCCTACCAAGCACCAGTGCTAACCTAGGTTTATTGAAAGAAATAATCTTTTAACCTCCAGTACAAAAGCCAGACCACAAGCTCACACTTCAGTACAGTGACACTGCTATTCAGTTTGCAAGGCAAGGGGAGGGAAAAAAATCACTGTGGGCTGCAACGCTATTCTGAAGGGTGACAGAAAGCACGTTGTTGTTCCCTTGCTTTCCATTCAAGGCCTCATTTCTGGGAAAAACTGCCTTCCGGAAGCTATGGCCCACATTCTGCATGCTTTGGAAACTCAACAGGAAAACAAGGAGTTTACAATTAAATCTTTAAATTAGCCTTGCATTTACCACATTTTGGGCTTCTGAGCACATGTGAAGCTTTCCCAAGACAGTTAGCCACCAGATTCCTCTGTTCTTTCCTGGCCTCAACAGAAAGCCTAATAGATTTCTGTACCATAATCAAAGATAAGCTTCTGGAATGGCTTATGTGATCACAAGTATCTGAGACAGAAGTACTGTATGTTGCCACAAAAATGCAAACACAAAAGCTGCTGTATGGAAACCACGGAGTGTCCCTGCCTGCTACAGGCACTGCCTGGTACAATAACTGCTATCGTGTATGTGTTGCCAGCACAGTTGGCATCGATCCCCACAGTGATAACTGTCACAAGCAGATGAACAAGAACACGCAGTTCTTTGGACAAGTGTTTCTGTGGAATTTGTCTGGAGTTCTCCATAAAGCTCCAGCTCACAGCAGCTTCTGTTTAAACCAGACACTCAAGATGCAAGGCCCTGGGTTGGCATATGCTCCTGTAGAGCCTTCCTTTTGGACTGTTATGGTTCTACTCTAACTTTCAGGACCTGCAACAAAGACTATACAGACATTGACACAGAAGACCCCACATGAACTAGGCAACTGCTGCTACAGCTGGGAGAACTTACATGCTTCAATGAGAAGGCTGAATGAGAATGTCTGAATAAGCTCCCTGTAAGTCAGTCAAAAGACAGATATTGTCATGCTATGGGTATGTCTGGAGCTGAAGCCTCAGGGCTCAGGGCAGCAGCTTGGCTGAGAAAACAGTTACCCACTTACAGCAGGCTTGTTCATGCCTGAGACACCCCACACACCAAAGGTGGATAAAAAATATGTGCTAACGTGGTAGCAAGGGAAGTCAGTGTTATGCCTTGGCTGGAGAAAGGGCAGCTCCTTCCAGCAATGCTCTAGGTGTGTTTTCAGCTCCCTCAGGGCCACTTACACAAGCATTTTTCCTTTTAGCCTGGTAGTGACATCTGTTTTCACAGGGAGTGGCAGTCAGCCTTGTCTGGCTGCCTTCCCACTGCTGCTGTTCTCCTTTTACCCTCTTTTCCACGAAGAACCAAAGGGGCAGTCAAATACCTTGTGACCAGGGTCAGCCTGTGTGTCACTTTGCTGCTGGAATGGGAACACGTATCTGCCTGAAGATGCCTAGACAAGCAGTACAGGACAGAGCAGACTCTAGCTGGGTTTTGCCATGGTTTTCTAAACAGCTCTGCTTGAGTCACATGAAATTCCCTGGCTCAAAGCCCAAGGAAGCTGTACCTGCAGTGAATTGCATAAGGCAGCAAGGGCTCAGTCAGACCCCTAGCCTCCATTAGGCAAACAGGACTTTAGGATGCTCAGCACCTCCTCTCAGGAGTGCCAGAAGAGCTGCAGGTCTCCTCCAGGAGAGTAGCCCTATAGGACTGCATATGAAGAAAAAAATAACTAAAGAGCAGGGCCCAGTGCTTAACCTTGTACAGAAGGTCTCTGACAGAGACACAGAGAAATGATTAGTTCTTTCTGATCTGGACTTGTGTCCTTGGATGGGACCTTACTGCCCTGTTCTTCCAAAGCTCAAGTTGCATCATGATGGAAAGCTGAAACCATTGCTAAAGTCACTTCTGCCTCTCTGAAAAGGGCTTGAAATGCAGGCAGACAGTACTGTCAGCTTGGGGTAGATCCATTGAGCAAGGAAGAATTCCTAGAAAGACCTAAAACATGAACCTAGGAGTTCATAGCACAAGGGATTGTAAGGCTCTATTTTTTACTAAACATAGAAATAGTATAAACATTAGCAAGTAATGAAACACAGATGCCAAGCACTGTATTTACAGAAAATCATTGTGTTTAAAAACTCAGTTTTCTGCAACCAGGTCCATTGGCTTGATAAAATAAAGGTGGCCTGCTTCTGAACTTTCCATATCTATACTTTAGTTATTCATAATTATAAAACACATAACTACATTTTCAAAAACAAGTTAAAAAAAAAAAACAGAAAAGAGATAAACTTTGAATTTGCAGGATCCTCCAGAAAACATCTGGGTTCCTCCATGCCCAATGCAATCCAGGGTAAAAGAATTTATACGCATCCTTAAGTTTCTTAACATCACCCCAAAAATGCATTAGCTTTGGACAGCACTCACATGCATTCCTGTGAGGTCATTTACACAGCTCTGACTCATGCACATTAGGAATGACATTGTGTCGGGACAGAACAATTTCAGAATGGGGAGAAGGAAGAACATTAAACCCATATTGAGGCACAAAAGCATTTTAACAGTTTAAGACAACATATGAGGGGAGGGTATTTATCTCCAGCTTAAAGGCTGGAGATAAATAGAACAACTGAACTCAGTGTGATTGTTCAGGTATGGAAAACAAGGCTATGAAAGGACCAGGGTTTTCCTCAAGTATTAGGGTATAAAGCAAAGCTCAAAGAAGTAATGCAATCTGCTCTTGCACACCAGATGCTGTACTCACTGAATCTAAGCCTCCAGCATCTGCTCCCTCAATGCACAGTATGCAGCAAATTCTACTGCAGCAAGTTTAGAGCAAAGAATAATAATAGAATATTGCACAACATTGTGTCATTTGCGTTGCCAGACAGTTAACGGCCTATAGACATGCTTACAGCAATTCTGGCTAGATAATATTAAACAGACAGATCATATAACAGGTGCACAGTATTTTTAGGCACATTAGTCAATACAGGATGTTAGTCAGCTCGATGTTTCAGAAGATAAGTCAAGTACCTGTCAAGTTCCAGAAACCCTGTCTCACTCATGCACTCAGAACCCTGCTTCTCCACTGGATAATACAGAATGTGTTGATGTGGGCAGACATTCCTGTGCATCAGCAGGGAGAGGAAACTGATGAGCAAAAGAAGGTGGCAGATGCAGCATCTCAGGCTGTATTCCATCAGTTGCTCAAAAATAAGCCCCACTTTTGGAACCTTTCTACCATAATTTAATGATTGTGTTAAGAACTGGAGAAGAATCAAGTTGTTAATTCAAGGGGTGGAAATTAATTGGATCTTTTAAGAGTTCCTTTTACCTTGGCTGAAGCATGTGATTTATGTTGTCTTGCAGTTTAGGGTTTTTTTTGGTGTTGTTTATTTTTTACACTTAGTAAATCCTGGTATGTGCTCATAGAAGAAAGGTGCTTTAGAATCATCTGGAGGACACAGAGGAAAACCTAATGCCAAACAGCACTGCAGAAAGCACAGGGAAGTCACAGACAGATAGATACATCATGGAGAAGGCACAGAGAAGGAAACTGTCCCTCTACCCAACAGTAATAGGTGTTGGCTCACAGGTGAGGCCACAGCCTCAGAGGAGAGGTGCTCTAAGGCATGGCTCCTGCACACTGCTAGGGCTCCTGGTAAAGGACACAAGGCAACAACTTCCATTTCCCAGCCTCTCAAAAACCAGGAACTGTCAATGGCATTAGCCAGTGATGATGTTTTTTGCTCCATGTATTAAAATTGCAATACATTTTACTCACTAACACACTAAGCCAGCAGTCCTCTGTCACTATTTGGTATCTAGCAAAAACCCTGAAAAATTTATGGGTTTCTTAGAAGAAAATGAGTCAGCAACAGCTAAGGCTTCTCCAGCTTAATATCTTATGAGAAGGAAGTCAGAAAATTGCTGCAGAGAGACCTAAGTACTTTAAACTAATAAGATACGTGTCCAGACCAAATTTTTCTGCTCTGTCAAGTTCAGCTGCAAGTGCTTAATATACTTTAAGTCATCCAAAGGCCAGCAACCATTCAAGGAATTCTGAAAGTCTCTAGATATCCAGCTTACTTGAACTTGCTGCATGCTTTCCCTTTCTCCTCCATTTAGGCAGTAACTTGAAGTTTTATTTGAAATACAGTTAGAAATAGGAGTTATTTGTATCTGCATAATAACCTCTCCTTAATTATGCTGCTATATGCTCCCTCTAATTTCCAGTAAAAGAGGTGTTTCCCATCTTGCACAATGGTAAAAGTGCTGTTCAAACCCTTTTAGTAAAATTTAGATTTTCAAGTCTGACAAAACTCCAGTAATTGCAGACCAAAATGGCATCAATCTCACAGGAAAGCACACACTCACAGGATGAACTGCAAGTTTAGACATGGATTGTTATAGCTCAGTCTGCTCATATCATTTACTTCATTTAATTATTAATGAGTTCTATTACTAATATCTAAACCAATTCTTTTTGTTGTGCCTAACGACAGACATGATATCCAAATTCTCTAGATGGGAAAAATTTCAAATCCTTCATGTGATAAAAGTACAAAATTAAGCTGAATGGACTAAATCCACTTATGGCATAAGCTGAGAAGCTTGTTGATCAGCCACCGTGGTCAGATCAAATTGTATGAAAAGTTAGTTACTAACAAGAGTTGAAAAAGAGAAACATATACATACCACACAGGAAGCTTCATACTGTTTCCCCAGTTTAGGTCTTAAAAATGCACTGAAAGAAGGGAGAAAAAGCATTAGAGACCCAGTACATCTATGTGGATTTTGTTCAGTTATTTCTTAGGATTTTTCTCATGTCAGAAAGCTGGAAAAATGCTGAGAAACTTAAGATAAGGGAAGACATAGGCCAAAGCTATGTTCAGATACCTGTTGATGACATCTGACAAAATGCTGTTACCTTTCCTAGAAGGCAAAGTACCCATACTAATATGCCAAGAGGTTAATTCAACCCTGAGGAGAAGTCTTGTTCCCAAGGGATAAAATCTTCCATCAGACAAATTTTCAGCCATTTTATCTCAGTGAAAGATTTTCACTATGTTCTGTTTAAAATGTGTTATATATTACTGAACTTTGCCTTTCCTCTGTTTTATGCCAGAGATTCATTTGCCAGGTTAAGTATTTTTCTCTACAGCTGCTCATATAGAAGGATTATGATGAAATGCAGGACTGTACCGTGTAGGTAGAGAACATCCACCCTCTGCTGTCATTCTCCAGAACAAAATCAGAATTAAATATTAAAAAAAATTAATCAGGTCGCTTTATTTATTTTTTTTTTCTTTTTGGAGGACACTGACTGTGGCATAAGGGGATTTTGTGACAGAGGCTTTAGAGACATAACCTTCAAACCTTCCAACTTCCTGCACTGCTCCCACAGTGTTTTCAGTTTAGAATTCTGTTAAGACAGGAGACAGACAGGATTCACAAGGAACAAAAAGCCCCAGCCATACATTCAGTCAGCTCCTCACACATCATTACTCTCCAATCCAATGAAATAAGGTGAGACTTTGACGTGGCTGTTTACATGCTGACCTCTCAAAGCACTTCCAGGACAGCTGCAAATTCAGATACAAGCAAAGCTGCAGGTCTGGTGCAGCACCGATAAGTGCTGCTTCTGGTACCAGAGCTCCATGAGTCCTCTTAGAAGGGGAGAAGAGGGGAGGCAGGATGGATGGGACTGAGGGGGAAGCGACAGGGAGGAAGGGAAAGGTGCATAGAGACACACAGACATGGATGCTTTAAAGTCAAAGCAAGGAGCTGCCTGGGACTGCCACTAGGTCAAGCTGCCTCCAAATCTTCCCCAATCCGCACAAATTGCTCCATACCGAGTGCAAAGAGAACAGCTTGTTTCACGCCTTCATGTTGCAGCAGCAATAGCTGCTTCCTCTCCGCCTCTGGGCAGCAGCCGGCCCGCTCCTCCCTCCCCACTTCCATTGCCCTGTTGCAGCTGTATCCCAAGTACCCAGGGCTTGCTTCTCTCACCTGGTTTGCCTCCACAGGAAGGTCTGGATGGGCAGAGGGATGCCACGGCCGCTCTCCTGCTCCTGGCCCTCTGAGCTTTTCCTTTTCACCATGATGCCGATGACGGCTGCTGCAGCGAGCCGGCCTCAGCAGACACCCCGGTCGGGATCTCCCATGGGTGCCTCTCCGCTCCACGCAACTCTTCACCCTCTTCCCCTCATCCCCTGCAGCCCACCCCCTTCCTTCAGCTCCGCTGGTGCAAAATGGCTGCAGAAGGCAGGGAGGAAATTAGGGGAGCGAAGATGTCCGCGTCCCTCGGCTTCCTCCCTGCCTTCAGCACCTCCCTTTGCGGACAGCTCCCCGCGCCCCGCG
>VWZF01002261.1:4724900-4938396 GCA_013396755.1 Sclerurus mexicanus | reverse complement strand
GGGCGGTGCGGGCGGTGCGGGCGGTGCGGGCGGTGCGGGCGGTGCGGGCGGTGCGGGAGGGGGTGCGGGGACGGCGGAGGCACCGCCCGCCAAACTTCCCGCACTGCGCCGGGAGCAGCGAGCCCGGCAGCAACAGGGCTCCCGGCGCCTCTCCCCGCCGCCAAGTTGGGACGCTCCGCCAGCGGCAGCGAGAGGGGCGCGCAGAGCAGCCCAGAGCATCCCAGAGCAGCCCAGAGCTGGCCCGCCCTCCTCCCCTTCCTCCCTCCCCCGGGGTCCGCTCCTTCGTCAAGTCCCGCTCCTCGGACCCACGAAGGTCCTCGGAAGGTCCGATAAACCAGTTAATAAACGAGGAGATACTCGTTTGCCTCAAGAGCGGGGGAAGAAGGATAGCAAGTCATAAACCTTCTCCGAAACCAAAGCAGGGGAACTGAAGGAGCAGGGGAAGTTTGGGGTAGTTATTCCATAGGTTTTTCATACACAGAAGAGCTGTGACACAGGTGGAGAGGATGGGGAGTGCCAAAGCAGATTTACTTCTGTCTCTAATTAAACATCAGACTCATTTGACTAATACAGGGATATAATTGAATGCTAAAGTGCTGAACCAGCTGGCTTTGTTTGTCTTGTTTGGTTGGGTTCTTTGCTCACAGTTTTACTGCTGGTGCACAGAAGTAAGGCCTCTTTATTCACAGCATTAGCTTCCTCAGACAGGAAAGCTTTTAATCACCATTTTCTTTCCTTCAATTAAGTGAGATCAGATAGGAAAAAATACTCCTGATTTCTAAAATCTTATGAGGACCAACTACAGAGAGAAGATGGCTAAACCAAATCACATCTAAATGCAAGGTATGTATTAGAGAAGTTTCCCTACTCCACATTCCCTCAGGGTATCCAACTTTTTACAAAAAGTCTTATTTGGAGAGCAAATTTAAGATTTAATTCATTTCAGAATGCCTTTTGAAATCAAAAGTGAAACACAACAGAGTAAGAGTGATAAATGTAGTTTTAAATAAATAGGTTTTTTTCAGTCCTGTAATGTGATATGAGATTATTGAATAAAGCATAACCTCAGCTATGCAGCAGCAAATTTGATGACTAATTTTATTTGGAGTTTTAGTAATTGTCAACCAGGAGAATCCCTCTTCTTATTAAAAAAAAAAAGTATGAGGACTAAGGCAAGTTTTAATGCTATTTGCAATTGAAGAAAATAAATTAAATGAACTGAGCTCTTAAGGCCTCAGAAAGTGCAAGTTCAGTGTCTTCCTGATGGATATTCACAATAGAACTAACTAGAAGTCATACCTTCCCCACAGGTAGAAGCGTTGCTACCACTCAGACAGAGAGGGGGTTGCAGACCATGAATGGTTTATGTGAATGTTGTGTCGTATAGTCTCACCCTCAAAATTAGTGCCATTTTAGTCAGTGATAATATTTAATTACCCTGAGTTTGATGTTTAAGACTTGCACTCTCTCAGTACTGGTAAGTACATTTCAGATCTGCCTGGTTTGGATTTGGTTTGGTTCGTTTGTTTGGTTTTAGTTTTTTGGGGTTTTTTTAAATGGGTATCTCTCCTTATTCCTGCATTCAAGAAGCAGTCACGATAGTTTCCTGTTTGTCTCTCCTAAGCCTAAGATTATTATTCCCATGCTCTGCTACCTAACATGAAACTCAAGAACAAAAGAGAGCACTGCAGCTTGCTCCAGAGTACAGCTGAAATCTCCCATGAATTCTCCAGATTGACAGGAACACCAGGGGCACTTGGTGTGGTCAGTCCAGGGCAGCTTTTTAGGGGTAAACAGACAGGGATGAAAGTGTGAAAACACAACTCCAGAAAACAAACTCAAGCGAAACAAAATTTGTTGAGAAACAAGAGCATTAATTTGTTTCAAACCTGTACAGGTAAACATCATTGTTGCCCTGAACAGAGGCAGTCCTAGAGGGCAGAGCAGCACTTCACTGAGCCACCAAAGGGGAACCCAAGCAGTCTCTACAGTCCAAAGAGGAGCAGCAGAGGGCCACAAATGAGGCAGCTGCACACTCACTCCACATCTGTCAGTGTTAACTATAGCTCAGAAAGCAGGACAATATACCAATAACCTCTGCCTGGCTTTCTGTTACATCCTTGAAGGACTCTTTAGGGGAAACAAATAGCTTTGGAGTACAGGATTATTTTCCTTACTCTTTTTTTGAGTATAGCCAGCACCTTGCCCCGTCACAAGGCATTAGCAAGTGGAGCTCAGGTAGCCCAAAAGACACCGAGAGGAAATTGTAATTGCTACTGTGTTGTAATTTTCTTTTCTGTTACTTTGTAGTAGCCAAAAATGTAACTGCAAATTGGAGTGCTAGTCATGCTTGCCATTTTGAGTGCAGAATATTGCTCTCCAACAACATGCAGCCATAAAAAATACATAAATCCCTCTGTTTGTGCTGTGGTTTGAAATTACAGAACTTCTAATGCAAAACAAGTCAGAGAGCAAAGTTAATGCTATTTACAGCTAGCACTGTCACCAAAAACCCGCAGGCACAATGGTGCAGATTCTCCAATCCAGCCAGGCTACAGCCATCACTAAACCCAGGAGGTGGAAAAGGTGGTTTGTATTATGTTTGACAGCAGCATGAGACCACAAAGGGCACACAAAACCTGGAAGATTTTATTTATCTCTGTACTGAACTACTGCTGGCAGCAGAGGCTTTCGGATTTGCAGTTAGCATTTGACTGTACCTACATACTAACACTGCAGGGGATGCTGCAGAGAGAAAGTCCTCCAAATCAGTCCCTGCTTTCCCTTGCAGTAGGGATAAAGAGGAAGCAAACAAACTCTTTAGGGAGGTCATTGTAATAGGATAACAGTAAGATGTCTTGAAAATTCACCTGTGCTCTGTTCACTAGGCTACACTGGTATCTTGGGCTGGCACAGAAACACAGGTCTGTCTGCAAAAAGATCAAGACAAGTGCAAGAAGTCACAGGTTTCAGGAAGCATGTGTGGGAAAAGTGGAGACTGCTCTGCACTACTCCAGCAATTCCAAGCCCATTCAACTGCTCAGGCACAAAAGGTGCCCATGACACTATGATCCTATTTTCTTTCTTACTACAAACAGCATCAGTCTGACATCCCCCCAAATCACGATTCTGCTTTATTCATCAGACAGTTGTGTTTACACATCCATCACGGTAGGATTCAGTCTTGATTCAGAAACAGTCAAGGCTAGAAGTGTGTCACAGAGTGGGAACACTGAGCAGAACCTGAACATGAATCCCCCACTCCACACAGGGGTGCCCAGAGCAGGGAACCACCCAAACCTCACTGCCTTGCACTTGTTTCCATGCTTATGCTTTCCAATTTCTCAGCCTCAGTCAATCCCTGTCACACATACTCCTAAGTATTCACACCTTATTTATCTCTTATTCTCTGTGCAGAATCCAGGCTCTCAGAAATACCTTGAGTCATTCTGTTATGCAGTAGCCTTTCCAAGGGCAAAGCTGCAAAGAGCTCCTAACTGTAGATCCCAGAGCAGTGAACAAAGACAACCCTTTGGCACACCCCTGAGAGCCTAGTCTTCCATAAGCTGTCAGCAGGCTTCTGTCCTAGCTGAACAGACCCTTTCTATCTCGGAACAACCAGTCAGAGATAAGCACTGACGGATGCCACTCATTCTACCTCTACAGCAAATTGTCATCCCCAGACGTTAGTGTCCACAAAGGAGACAGAGGAGTTCTGCCAGAATAACTTTATTCATGAATAAAAAGAGAGCTTACCAAGCATACCTAGTGAAAATCTCTCGAATAACTGGAGGAAGTAGCCTCCTTTTCATCCTAATTTTTTCCCAGCTCTATAATGACCTCTTCCTTTCCTCATTGGCTAAAGTACTCAGAGGGTACACTTTCTGAAAACATCTATTATATACAAAGAGTAATTTCTTTTCTCACTATTCTTAAACAGCTATTTCTTTTCTCACTACTCTTCTGCAAGTTGATTCTTTCAGTCATCTTCTTACCTACAGCTACTTTTAAACAGCCATTTCCTTTCTCAATATTCTGCAAGTTAATTGATTGTTAGTAATTTTCTTACCTACAAACAGCTTTACCTAAAGCTGTTTACATTTCTTAACCTAAAAATAGCCATTTTCTTGTCTACAAACCATTATTTCCTTTCTCACCAACAACCATTTCTTTATCCACAGATAGGCATTGTCTTGCAAGCATTGTCTGCAAGCGGATGTAAAGATACACTCATCTTGTTCTTGTACTCTTTCTTATATGGGTCTGTCAGGTAGAAGTCTAGGAAAACTGTTTTCTTCAAGGGTTTTTAAACTCAGCATGGAAATATTTCAACCAAGGTTCTTCAGAAGTCTCATTCACAGCTCTTCCCAGCCCTGCTCAAAACCAGTGTTCAGAAACAAGTATAAATGATGCCTAAAACTGCAAGGAATCCCTAAAACTACCAGGTTTGCTGCTGTTGCTGCATGAATTTAGGCAGGAGTGGACTGTAGTTTAGCTGGATCAGATTCCATAAGGACAGTCAGATACTTAATCCTTGGGCCACATTCATGTGGAACCAGTAAAATGGAACAGCACTCATGTATCTGAGAATCCAATTTCAAAACAGAGAAGAAATGCAAACCTGTCACCACAAAGAAAGTTATTGCCTTTGCATAATGTTTGAGCAGCAAATCATATTTACAGAGCCATTTAAGTGCAATTAAATACATAATAGGTGCAGGTTATGCTTCATCTAATAGAGGGACAACAGTTAGATGTCTTGGAAAGAATAAGAGGGAACAAAATCCAAGAGATGGCATAGGGGGTGTCTCTGGACGAGATGGTGGAAAAAGGAATTCAGCTTTCACTGTCAGGGTATCACATCATCCCTTGTGGAATGTGACTGCTTTGGTAGCGGCTGCAAAACTTTTGCTTCCTTTGGGGAAAAAAAGGCAACAAATCCTCCCCTCGCCCCACCTAAAACCCTTTTCACCTTCTTTCTGGAGGAGAAAGTGTAGATCTCTTGTTCCACTGAGCTCCCAAACATGTCTTCCTCTCTGTTGCTCAGAGAGAGCTGAGCACTGCCTCCATCAGACGCTCCTCCCAGAACAGCGCTCACACAAGCCAGGCTTGGGAGCCCCTCCACCAGGGCCACACTGTCCCTTAGTCTCAGTAACTGGGACTTCTGCAAAGCCACACACCTCTAGGTAGGCGGCCTTCTGCCCGCCCCTCTGATCTGATCCATGCCTCTGTTCCTGTACAATGCAAGGAATTTCCCATGAACTGTGACGGGCACAGAATGGACAGGTGCTCTGTACATCTAGCAAATAACGTACCAGGAGTCTTGGGGCTCCCTCACTTTCAGTAACGTTAGTCAAGATTTTATTCACAAATTGTACTCAGCTCAATGCTCTGGCATCACAATCTGCTAGCAAATGATAAAATACAGCACCTACCACATACTGCTAATAAGAAATTCTGCTAATCACAGAAATACCACCTTTTCTTTGTTCACTTTTAAAGGGAGAAACAGGTTCTTACCAGCTGTCCCCAACCATTGTTCTAGCTTTGAATGCTTAAATCACTTAAATTTACCCTTTTGTTTTCAACATCTTAATGCTTTTCCTTTTAGAGGATGATGCATTAATTCTGCCTTGCACCTAAGCACCCTTAGGAGGGTGCTTCTAATGGATAAATAACAGCACTTAATTATTTCTCCAGGTAGTTTGACAGCATTTACTTAGGAATATTGCAACATTGTGCGTAAAGTCCAGCTTCTTCAGAGACCGGGATACTTAAGGCAGTCTCCTCAGCTGGATCTCCCTCCTACACCACAGCCCTGTGCTGAGCAGGCACCGGGCACATACAGTGCTGTGGGCCAGCACACAAACACTTGCTGCAGTGGTGCCCCCAGAAGCAACAGTACTCTCAGCAGTATGCTATATATAGGAGTACACTCTGCAGCATGTAGCATATAGCAGTACTCTCAGCAGTACTATAGCATTACTCTCAGTATGTTGTATGTAGCAGTATTCTCAGTAGTATCATATATAACAGTACCCTCAAGAATATGTTGTAGATAGCAGTACTCTCAGAGAAGTATGTTTCCCAGAGAACTTGCGGATGCCTCATTCCTGGAAGTGTCCAAGACCAGACTGGATGGGGCTTGGAGCAACCTGATCTAGAGGAACGTGTCCCTGCTCACAGCAGGGGGTGGAACGAGGTGAGCTTTGAGGTCCCTCCCAAATCACTCCATTTCTCCATTCCAGCTGCAGCTCAGAGCTGCGCTCCCCCCGACCAAGCTCCGCAGGGGCCGAGCGCCCACCAGGGCTCCAGACGACAATCCTCTCCAAGCATTCCTCGAACTCCACATTGTTTCGCTGTTAGTTTTCAGGCTGTCCCCAAGAGCTCATTCCCCCTCACTCCCATTACCTTCAGCCTACACACTGCCACGACCCTCATCCAGCAGGAACCTGGCACCAGCCCCACTCATCCACCTGTGCAGGCACTAGGAGGGGAGGGAGGGAGGGAGGGCAGGCAGGGAGGGCTGCTGGGAAACACTTCTGCCACAGACCGTGCGAAACAGAGACAGGAGATCATCCAGACTGCACATCCTGGAAAGGGAAACCCCTGGAGACGAGACCACCGCCGTGACAACTTCCAAAGGACCAGAGACATTATAATTCAACATTACCTGCGTCTTTTAGGTACGGGTTTCCCCCTGTTTAGATTGTAACCCTTAGAAACCCCACACAGGTGAACAGACTGTTCCTTTCTTCCCGGGTATCCAGCCCAGCCCCGCTCCCGACCTTATTGGATTTGTCACCTGTCATTCCCAGGTCTTCGCTGGGTTTGGGCCTCCTGCTCCCATTATCGGCCCCTGAACCCTCACCCAGCCGCATCCTGCCTCCCAAACCCCGCATGAAGAGCTTAATTACCCTTGAGTCAAGTAATTAAAGGCCGTTCTATGACCTGCCTACCTGAGGCTGTTGCATCCCCTCACTCCTGACCACGGGGGGATGTGGCAATCCCCCCCGAGCTCCGGGGAAGGAGAGGAGCCGGCTCCCCTCGCCGCTGCCAGGGCACAGGCGTGGGCTCCAGGACTCCTGTGGCTGCCACCTCCCTGCCTTGGCGTGGGGCTCGTGCGTGCTGTGTGTGTGCCATCGACTGGGCTGACTGTGCAGCACCACCCGGGGCTTGGTGCCTCTGCCCGCACAGGGGAACTGGGCACGGGAGCAGCTGCACCACAGAGGGAACCAACACATGCAAGGAGATGACAAGCGATTTTATTTTGCAAAACAATCACTATACAGCAACAAATACAATTGCAAATTGGATTTTGAAAAACATGAACTACCTATCACCAGCCATTCAATAAATGCCTCTTTTATCGTAACAGGCTCTAGAATTACCAGAAAAACCACAGGTTTGTAACAGCAGACCATATTCCTTGACAACCCAGCAGACACCATGGTTATTTGTTGTTTTGTTTTTTTTTTCTCTTTGCTAAAGTTGAAGTGGCTTTTATACGCTTGACTTTTCCAAGTGTGAAACTAATTGACCTTCCAGCAGTGGGAATTGCTAGAGTTGCAGAGGGAGTTGCTTTAGCAATCTGACTCGTGAGCGAACTCAACAGACACCTCGGCTAAAAACCTACCTGCATCAATTTTCATAGCAAATGTGAGCTACTCTTTAAGGCATTTGCCTTTGAAGGGGCATGCGTACTTGGGTTTCAAACAGTATTTGATCCAACACGGAAAAAAACCCTGCTCGTGTGTGGTAGTCCACACATGAGCAACCTTTTGTCATGTATTAAGGCAAACTTAGATGTGTGAGCAGTCACGATGAGGCTACTACTGTACTTTAGCAGAGCACTGAATGGATAATTCCATTTACTGCTGTACAGTGAAAATACACACTGCCCTTGTGGGCCTGCAATTTCCCTCATCTGGATTAGCTTTTCCTTTACTGTTGCTGGACAGAGGTTTGCTCAACTTTTATTTCTTTCAGCTTGTGGTTACACAGAAACAGAACCCTTCAGATGAGGCAGAAGCACTCTTTCTTTTGTCTCTACAACTTGATGGATTATTAAATAAGGGGCACTCCCCTAGCTACTAAAACAAGGTTTCACCATTTCTTTTGTCTGAATTATTTCTGCTTTGTTACAGAGTTGGGTCTCAGGCACCCAACAAACCTGCTGGCTCAACATGCCTGTGGAAAAGAAACACAACAGATGCAATTTCCAGGAAGCTGGCTCTATCTTCTTTAGTGGGCATTACATTATTTACAAACTGTTGTTTTTAAAACGAACACTCTTCTTGAGAAAGTTAAGATTAATAAGAGCTTTTTCAGTGAACATCTAGAGTCATGTAGCATAACTTGTTTTTTTATTATTTAACAGCACAAAACCCTTGGTTTCTTTTCATCTAACTCCACAGCGTTCTAGGATTCTTTCTATGGAAGGATGATAATGATTACAAAGGTCTTTGCTTGAATCGAGACAAGAAAGCCCATTTTAATGCATGAAATAAATGACTTGGTGTGTAACACCAACTCTAACTTTGGATTCATGGGTGGATTAACTAAGCTTAATTTTCTAGAGTACATTGATTTTAAAAGCAAAATAAAAAAACTTGAGTCTCAGGTTATCACTGTTCTCACGAGCTAGTGCTCAGCTTCAGAGAGCAGAGGGTTCAATAGTACCTTAGTTTCTCTCACACACTGGCAAAAGGCATAGGAAAAAAACACTGCAAGGCTAATTCATATTAAGTTATAGTATTATCAGAGCAATGTGATATAAATACTGTTGGTTTTCCTTTCTGTTATTTTCTGAAAAAATGGGAAGAGGCTTTTAATGCACCTCACTTCACACTCTTTCTATGTGAATTCTTATGATTTCTCTGAGTAAAAGTATAACAAATACAAAGCTGAAATCAGAATCCTCCAGTCGCACTTTGCATGGTTCTAAACTCACTGTTCTTTGTATGAAACAACCAACTTACAAACAGTATTAGATACTTTATAGGGTGAAAAAGCTTTTTGCAGAGCTGAAATGTCATGTGTGGGGCTGTCAGAAGTTCATATTCAGTAAGTCTGAGAGATGTAACTACTCTGTTTTGTGTTTGTACTGCTGTGGCAGCTTAGCCAAAATCCCCCTTTGGTCCACTGAATATTTACTGACCTCCAGTAACTGTGTTACTACCTGAATTTAATGATGGGGAATCCTGTGCTATTAATTATTAGAATCCTTTTCCACAGACATAAAAATCTTCCCTACGAGTCTTTTCAGACCAAACCCCAACACACACATGCACACATACAAATTAAGAAGGAAAAAGAATAGATCAAAAGCTTCCAACACACAACATTAACCTAACACATGTATCAAGTATAGCTCAAATGACAGTGCAAAGTTCAGTTAAGAGGTTTCAAAAGGAAAAGATCAAACAATCCGCGAGAACATAAACTGATCATTTCATAGTATCTACTGTACATGGAGCATCAGCAGGGGATTATCTGCTGATGAGGATCACCTCCCTGTCACCTTCAGTGTTCCCAGAGAGCTGCAGTTCTCTCAGGTGACTCCGCCAGATTGGTTGGTTGTGTATCTCTGCCTTTTATCTTTTATGCACACTTTTTCTTGCACTTTTTTATAGCCAATAGAATCCCACTTTGCTCAGATTTTAAGATGCCCTATTTATTGATGATTCACTATGGCAACCCAGTCTAGGGAGCTCATTTTTATTTATTCATATATGGTAATTTACAGGCATCTCTGCTATGTTTATCACTGTTGTCTGAGTGCCTGAGTGTACACGTGGGACAGCACTGAAGGAGTGGAAATAACACCTTAATATTTTTCTCTGTGTTTCAACTTTAGCAAAAGGAAAAAAAATAAATCTAATATTCACTGTTATTATGGGAGTTTAAAAAAAAAGAAGAAAAAAAAGAAATAAAAAAAATCAGTTTGAACCAAACTATTGTGGATTTTTAAAAAAGCCGGAGTTCAAACTCAGCCATCTTTGGAGACCCTTTTACAAATGTCTGGACCCCATAAAAATCATTCCTTTGTGAAGAAAGGGAGAGGGAAGGAATCCTTTTTCTAGCATCACAGAAAAGACTTGCATCTGGCACTAAAACAGGGTCACGGCTTTTAGTTGTTACAGAAAGCAACTTCATGCTAAAATTTTCATCTTTTTTAAATGTATTCTTATGAATAGGGAAAAAAAAAACCTCTGCTAACATCTACTTTTACATACCTAAAATTGCAACACCAAAGGGTGCAAGAGACACAGATACTGTGAATAAAGAAGTAGAATATTCAAGTATGTGAGGAGGGCGTATCACAAATGGCCACAGAGAAATATATATATATCTATAATACTGTATCAAACAGACAGAAAGGATGTGAAACCAGTGGTGTGCACACAAATCTAGCTGCTTAACCAACTTTTCTAATCAGACACAAGTCTGTTGGGGCAGAAGTGCTTGCTTTCAGCAGCTTTTTTACATCACTTCCCCAAGCACAATTCAAATGTTTACAGCTACTATTTTTAGTTATTAGTTACATAATTTATTGGCTTTTCAGCTATACACTGACATAATTAACCTGGTCCAAAAAAAAAATGTTAATAACTTAATTCAGCTTTTGTTCTACTCATTTATACAAAATAACACTTTCTTTTAATTAAACTTGAATTTCTCTATATGCCCTTCCTTCTGGGAAGCAGACTGTTAATTTAACCTGGAATAACTTAAAATGGGCAACTTTTCTGTTTTATTTCCCCATCTATCAACAGAACTGTGAAATGAGCAACTTGGGATATCGACAAGGCTCTTCAGATAGAGGTGGGTGGCCTTCAGGCACATGAAAGGTAAAAATGCATTTTATCATAGTACGGTACTCCATGCAAGACAGAGCAGAGCAACAATAACTGTCCAATGCAACATACTGCTGTTGTATACCCATATAAAGCCAGTGTCTTCCTGTTGTAAATGGAGGTCGGGCCAAATTCTGCATCTATGGAAATATTTTTTTTCTGGTTTCTTTTTTTTTTTAATTTTTTTTTCTTTATTTTATTTTTTTTTTACCTGTATGGTAACTACATGTCTTGGGATGTGACTTAGCTTTAGACATGGTAAAGAATGAACATAACACCTGCTCTGAGCCCATTCCTGCCGAGAGCTCATGCCTAAATATTATTACTTCATACAATGCGAAATGAGCAAATTCATAAGCCCTGCTTGGCAAGGGCTGCCGTGACATCTTCAGCAAGGGTAGCAAGCTGGGGTGACTCAAGCAGGTTGATGCTTCCAGAGGATGAGACGTTGCTGAGTCTGCGTGGAGAAGCCACGCTGGACCTGCCTGGTGACTGTGTGATAATCTCAGCCCCATGGTCGACACGGGCTTTAGCGTGCTCTCTGAAGTTTAGCTTCTGGCTGTCAATCTGCTCCAGGAAAGTAAAGAGTTTCACACATTATATATTCACCAAATTACCTTGTTATAGATTATCACTTGGGCATAATTTTGTTCACTTTTAAAAATTTCCTCACTCCTTAGAATATTTGAAACTGATCAATTTTCACCTTGTTTAATAGATACTGACTTATCACATTACACTCTCTTACCATTTCTGTCTCTGATGGACACTTTAATGAGCAGTACCACTGTCCCTAGATGTACGGATTTCATTAACATTATATGTTTATGAAAAACATTTCTTTTGGAAACAAAACTGGGATTTGTTTCCAAAATTTGTATTTTCAAATACTGTGGGAGTGACCTTACTTTCAAGATGTTTTCCTCCTGTTTCACAAAGCAGTCTCCATCTCAGTTCATACCTATACTGTCCAATGGTCCTAAGCAAGGATTATCATTAGGGGGAAAGCCAATGCACAAACTACAGGAATTTAAGTTTTGCTCTCAGCTTAGATGTGAATGCGAGACTGGTCATTCCAAATTTCAAAGGGAACAAACGGGCATGTGAGTGTGCTTGAAGGAGGACAGACAGATGTTTCCTACTCAATTCAGAGCCATCGCTGAATTCACAGCTCCAATTTCACCAGGCCCGGGGCACAGTAGAAGCATTTTCTCCGACAGCTGTTCCCTTACCTTGACGTTACCACCGCCAGGTACATGGTGGGCATTTTCCAATGAACCAACTTTAGCCTGAGCTTTTTCTTTGAAATCCAGTTTCACACTCTCAATTTTCACACGCCCACCCCCTACAGTGGAAAAGCAAACACAGATTAAGAGGCTGGAATGGTGTGGAAGAAAGTGTGACCCAAAGCAAATGGATGCACTCAGGTTATTTCCCTTTCAGCTGAGATCTAATGGTTTTAGAGAAGCACAGAATAACACTCTGCACATTCAGTAAAATATAAAACCTTCAACATACATTGAAACTGTTAAGAATTCAAACTGTACTGCAGCCCCACTGATTTTCATGGGATTTAAGCACACGGTTAAGTGTTTTGCTGACTTCAGCCTGTATTTCAATATTATGCCAAAGCAGCATCCTTTGGCATTATTTTTAATCACCTCTCTGGTTCTATAACTTTATGTCTTTATATATTCAGTTAAGTAGTTAAGTGCATTTTTATTACCAAAGTGTATTTACTTTCTCTTGGACTGTAATAAAGAATTGTATCATCCCTGATTTCTCTTTTGCATAACAAGATTTGGTTTTTGCTTTGTCCCACAGCCCAGAAATTCCTACAATACCTGGCTTGTGGTGTATATTCTTGAGTGAGCCGCATTTGGAAGTCACATGACTCAAGTCAATCTTCTTGGTTACAATTTGTACCTGTCAAAAGTGCACAAATGCACAAATTACAGGAATGAATAAAATCATAAAAAGTCAAGCCCTGCAGAGAAGGAGCCCAAGCCTCTACGGACCACTGGAAAAGGAGAAACGGTTAGTAGAAAACAGATCATGCCACCAAGGAGGAAACCGCCAGATTAATACAAGCAACCTTCCCTCCCACCTAGGGAGATGACAGAGCTGGTTTAAAGCTTTAGTATTAGCAGAACAAATAGGAGGATAAAGCAGATCAGCCTGTGAGTTATTTCTAAAATGTTTCTGAGCCTCCTCCTCTTAGGGTGGGTGCTCCAAAGCCATGCACACAGCAGGACCCATCCCGTTTGCTTCTGCTCTTGAACGTGCATCCTGGCAACCAGGATATTTTGGTGACTGTTTTTTTCTCCACCATCTGTTTCGTATTTTTCTGCACCTAAATACATTATGCATTTCCTGTCAATGCACTCTGGAGAGCCTGATGAACCTACACATGTGCCTCGCGCAGCTGTACCTGAGCAGGTTGGTGTTCAGCCAGCTGGCTCTGTGCTCACCTGAGAGCAGCAGCACCTGCACCCTTCCTCCTCCAGCTGCTCCATACCCTGCTGCCGGTTGCCTTGGCAGGGCTGCTCTGAGCCCAGCTTGGGAGCAGCCACTGAGTGACACTCCTGTGAACAGCTCCCACATGTGGCCCGCAGCCACAGTGACTGTGCTGGCAGGCCTCAAGAAGTCACAGCACCTCCAGGCCAGACCAGGAGCCGCAGGGTGACTGCAATAGCACTGGTTTGCTCACAACACCGGCAAGGACTTAAGTGAGCGCTAGTGGCTGTACTGAACCTGTCTGGATCAGACATGCCCACATCATCAGCTCTGCCGTCTGAGGGGACATCATTTCCATCAGGATGGCTGTAGCTGCCTTAAGCTGTTTCAGTGTGCCTGCTAGAATCAAGGGGTGTCTGGTCAAACCCCGAGCAACCTCAGTTTGTTATACTGGAATAATGCTGCAGCATGACCACTCAGCACGCTCTGAGCTTTTTGTCCTTGTCTTATTTGCATTCTTCCCCTCTGCTGAATGCATATAACTGAAAAGTCACCTGAAGAAGGACTGGTCCACTGGAAATGCTGAACATGGAGGTTGGAGTCTCACTGTGAACTGCACTCTCTTTCTGGAAATTACTTTCTTGGACTGCTCCCATGAAAGGTACTGAACCTTTGGCTCACGCTGCATTTTAACTGTCAGCACCCTTGGGCGTTTAGAGATAGCCCTTCTTTACTCATTTCCCCTCCCTGCCCAAGTTCTGGAAATGTGTTGTGCTCTGTGGAGAAAGATCAGGAGGTCACCACTGATACACAGGGCTCACATGACTACCAGACCACACTCACATGTGAAACAGCATCGAGAAGGAAAATAGTGCTCAGAGGAAGGGAAACAGAGGGTCTGGCTGTGTGAGGTGAGGCACCACAGTGGGAATGCCTGTTCACAGGGTGTCCATACTACTTACATTTCCTCCCCCTGCAGAATGTTTGATGTTATCTCTGGAACCACACCGGGACTGAATATCGCTAAAATCGATCTTCTTGTTTAAAATCCTAACCTAAAAGGAATCGGAGGTAACTTACTATATACCAAACACACACTCAATTGGGATGCAGAATGAGGGAGCCAGGGTCATTTTGCCTCCTGCTGTGACTCCGTCTGACACTTGAAATGTGAGAAAGTAAACTCTGACAATCTCTATGCTTAGTATGTTCATGCAGCATCTCTAAATACACTATGCTGTTCTTTTTTCTACCTCACAAAGTAGTGGTGAAATACAAAGGGGAAAGTTTTTATACTGAGAGATATGAGAGGTGGCTTTTTCCAAAGAAGTTTAAAAAGACTCCTTGCTTGCCTGGACTGTGCACAGTCCTTGGACAGCCTGTCCTAGGCTCTACTGAGTGATGTTCAGTGTTTCTGTGTAACTGGCCTCATGGAGAAGTTGGAAACCCTTCTCTCCACACTCAGTATTCCAGCCTTTGATGCAGAAACCCAAGATCCAGCCAGCTCAGGCACATGTTGAAATCCTGAGGTATTTCCACCCTCCTTCTGCCATGCAGCCATAACAGCTGCTACATTCATACAACAGACCTCAGAGTGTTCCTGAAAGGGGATCAACAACATTAATTAAACTGAAGTCAGAGCTCTCTACTGCTCTACCTCGTTACCATCATCTACTAAAGGGCAATGCAGAAAACAACATCTGGAAACCTATACCTGCAATCCCTGTCTCTTCATTTCTGCTGCTGCCTATAGAGCTGGACACCCCAACTTTGTGGTGCTAGCAGCACTGTGCTTCTCTCCTGTGCTCTTTGTCTCGTCACATAACACAATTAAGTCTTTGTTTTTCCTTTGACGGTGCCAGCTTCCCTTACACAAGCCAGAAGCTCACATTTTTAATACACTGCCAAGAGAAAACTGGCTTCTGTCTGAACGCCTGAAAGTGTGACAGGCCTTCCCCCCACTCTGTCCTCTGATGACTCCTCAGCAATGGTCTAGAATCGAAGCCCCAGGCAGACTATGTGCCAGCATGCATGCAATATTGCATCAGCGACCCACACTGCTTCTAGAGGGTCCCCAGCAGGACTGAGACACTGTGCTCTAACACCTTCAGTGCTGCTTTGAACACTGTCTATCAGAGCTCTGGGCAATGCAGGGCATTTATGGGTAGCCTGTGAGGAAAGCAAGTGTTTCTCTAAATGAGGCATATATCACTCTGCACTCGGCAGGGTAAACTAACTCTCTTTCCATGTATAGTGGCCCAACTAGCAATTGAAACAGCTGGAGGCTGTGGTCCAAGGGCAACATTTACACCAGACCAGAGAGGATGCATCTGGGTTAAGGTGGCTGGTATGAGGAGAAGAAGACAGGTTGTCAATACTTGTAAATCGCCCAGTTAGATATACGCCTCCTGTTAACAGAAAGTGAATTTGGAATTCAAAGTCTCTATGTACAACAGCTACCACTCCAGGGGCCTGCTTGAGGTCCTCGTCTGTCAGTACTGCACTACTGGGTTCATGATGAGCAGAAATTTGTAGAAACATTGAGGAGAAGGCAGAGAAATGCCAGAGACTATTTATTTCAGTCGAGCCTCACTGCTAAAGACAACATCAATGACTAAAAGCTGCTTATGCAAGAGAAAGAATTACGTTCCATTGCTGCCTAGAATCATTCAGTTCAGCAGCTTTTCACAATGAAAGGAAAAGCCCCTAACTTATCAGAATCTAGGCAAAGAATCCAGAAACAGGTTCTCTTCTATTGCATACTACACCTGTACACACCTAAACAGATAGTAAGATTGAAGATAAAATTGTGATGCTGATGAAATTACAGGCTCTGAATATAATTTCCAAGAAGCTGATGATTTATGTTCTTCCTGCCTTGCAATTAAAGGCCTCTGAGAAGTTCTACCACAAACACTCTGCCTAAAGCATGTAAAAATACTCTAGCTTGGCTCCACTTGCTGTTTGAATGTGCTGTCGAGCTGTGGCACTGGGAAAAACTCCCAGACTCCTAGCAACTTATCAGAAAGGGTAGGCCCCTTCTATTTGCCACAGCAATTTATAGAGCTATAACCCAGGAACTAACACTATTTCAGTGTTTGGTCTCCTGGTTAACACAGTGAATGAGACAAGAATTCATTTTAGACAGGAAGCAAGGTTAGAGTTAAAACCTGATTAGAATCATGAGGCAGTTCCAAGTGCTTTCAAATCTATAAGCTGCCAAGGACAGATGATACTACAGTCTTCATGGTCCTGGCAGAGGCTACAAGTAGAGTATTTAATTGGCCGAGCGAAGTCCTTGAAGAGGAAGACTGTGTCTCAGACTTTCCACACCTACAGACAGAGCTCATGATCATGTCCAGCCTTTGCACTCCTGGAATTAGTGGATACACACACCAATGGGGCGGCCAACTGTATCCAGGCTGAATTAGATGCTAAATATTTTTGGTCTGTGTTTGGCCCAGCCTCCTGTGAGGAGTTGGTCTTTTCCTTCCAGGTTATGGGAACACAGGCTGATAAAGACGGACTTGGTCCTTGAAGGAGGCATTTTTGTGTAAACTAAAATTAATTGGGCTCTCACTATTGGCTGACGGTCCTTCAAGGGCACCTGAAGGAGAAAGAGAGGAAGAGGAGGATGAAGTAAGCCCCCAGACCCATTTAATAAAGACCCCCTGAATATACTACACAGGCGCAAAGAAATCCAGACTTGCACAGAGCAGTGCCACTTACATAACGGGGGGAGTTCTCTTGACATTTGTAATTTGCAATTAACAAGATATGAATCAGTTTCTGATTTTCAGTCCAGAACAAATCCCTTCAAATGTCTTGCAAATCCCCAAATCTGGGAATGTACAATGGAAAAAACCCCAAACAGACGGACAGAGATGAATTTATTTTACAGTTTTAAACTGTTGACTTGACAAATGCACAAATTTATTCCAGTAAGTGCATCCAACTTTCTCCTAGTCTCTCACTAGCTCTGTACTGTAACAACAGCCATATTCCATATTGTCCACACCTCCCTGTACAGCTGCCTCCTGTGGCTCTGGTTGGGGAAGGTAACAAGCTTGGCCCTTACAAGCTCATTTTTGTTCAGCACTGGTCTGAGCAGAGACATTCTCTTGACTTGGGCCAAAATGGTTTTGGCTCAACTATGCCACAGATCACAATGGATTGGGAAAAAAGCACATAAAGTGCCAAAAGGACATGGGAGAAGTGACCCAGCAACTGCACTTTTTCCTAGGCCTTATTCCCCACCACCTTTTGGGACACTCTTCACCAGCCAGTGCACCAACAGTATGCAACCAAGACCTTCAGAATAATTTTTGGGCAGTTGCCAATCTTCAAAATGCAGTGCAAAGACAGGCAAAACAGAAGGAGGAGGATTTATAAGATGCCACCTCAAGGGGAAATTACTGAGAAGGTCTGACCTGTATTTCTCCAGGAGGTGCCCAGCTCTGGTGCCTGTCTATCCCTGCATTCTAGCAGGCTGTCGCTGAGGCAGGGAACACACCAGAAGAATACTGTTCTCTGCAGACTGGGTTGTAAATTGTGGTGATTGGGACACGTGGGGTGTTGGGGTGGAAACTCTCCACTCATCCAAACTGATTTTGAAGCTAATAAAAAATTAGGCAAGGACTACAGTGGAAACTCATTCAAGCCTCCCCCTCTGTCCAGCTCTGAGATGTGTTCCCTGTTCCAGTCTATTTTACCATCTTATACAAATGAATGTTCTCCTTCCCAGAATTCTTGTGGCTTCTGAAAAAGGTTTACTGAATAGTGTTCAGTAGTTTTTCAAACTTTCTGACCCGTGACTCTGTTTTCTCGCTTTTTTTTCCAACAGTTTAGGGAAGATGGTGAAATTCTTAATCTTCCTAAAACCCTTCATCCTTCTACATGGCTTAAGGTATTTCATTTTTCTATGTCATTTTACTTCTTAAAAAGTTCCTGGCTGTCACTATAGCTAATGATATTTTAAAGCTTATGCATTACATTCTAGTCTGTACAGCTCCATTCACAATGACGAAGCTCTGCTGCTTCTCATCCACTGAAGCTCTTGCCCATGGCTAAGATTTTATGTAAGTATTTTAAGAGTAAATTAAAAGAAATCTAGCTTGACTTTATCTTTGGTTGCTGGCCTATGCCGCTTTATAAATACCGTGTCTTGTCAATAATTAAAAGACTCAATTAGTGCACTTTTGTATTCCAATATGGTTCAAACCACATTCATAGAATTTCAAGAAGAGAAAAAATCTGAGCCAACAAAAATTACGCCAACCAGTCCTGACATCCGAAACAGATCTCCAACCCCTTCCCCCAGCTCCCCCATACTTCCCTTGGGCTGTCTGAGAAATAAGAGATGCAAATGGGTTACTTTTGAAAGCACAGCATTTCCTCCACAGCTGATGCAGTGTGAAAATCCAACTGAAGCCCAGCAGACATATCCATGAGCAAGTCGCCTCTGAGTTCTGCCAAGAATGATACATTTCACCATACTCTACTATAAAGAGAAAACCAGACAACCACCTACTGGCTGCATTACAGAGCAGAGACGCTCTCATTTCTCCAGACTGCAGAATACCAATTAAACACATCTCAAGCCATCTACTCCTAGCAGGAGCTTAATGCAGCACAGGACTAGCTTGCTTCTTCCCCTAGAAGCATGCTCTTCATACTACACACCCCTCTGCCCCCATCAGGTGGAACGATTTCTCTCCTTTTCTTTGTTTCTGTTTTCTTTGTTTCTGACAAGTCAGAGCTGAAGTAAAATCAGTCTGTCTAATGAGCTTCTGATGAAATTCAAGGCTGAAGCACTGCAGTTCTTGATTTATTTAGCATTCAAACATCCCCTGCTTTTTTAGTTCTGCATCTCAGCCTTTGGCAGTTTCAGAGTGCAGCTTTCTCTAAGACAGCTCAAACTTAGGATAAGTCTGTCTCCACGTGACACTTCTGGGCTACATATCTGTATTTCTTTAGTGATTTGCATGTCATGTTTATGTACTTGTCCAGATACATGCTGGATTTTTGTCTGCTTGTTTTTCCTGTGGTTGTTGCTATCAGCACTTCCAGTTCAGGTTATAAAGCAGCTTTTTGTTTGATTCATGTATCATTACTAAAAGCAGATGGCCAAGAACAGCTCATTTCAGCCAGGGCAGTATTTGCTACCAGACTTAAAAAATGTGAGCAGACACTAGGAAATGAAATTAGCTTTCATGTGTTCCTCTCACAGACCCTGTAAAATTCAACTGCAGAAACTGGAGAAGACTTACCCTAAAACATCTTGTCTAGACTGAGCAACTCTGGCATAAAGGAGACATAAAGGAAAAATGCTGTGAGTCTCTCTCTTTGCCCAACCCACAGCTCAGTAGTCACATACCACTGGAACTAAAAAGTGCTTTAACTTCAGAGACGTGTCCACCCAGTAGATATCCCCCATGACGCCTGCAGGAGAGAAATGCCAGCTGCTGTGTGATCCTTCACTGCCCAGCAAAGGCTGTGCAATTCTTCAGAGCTGCTAAGGAAACGTAGCTGTCCAGGCATGGTGTGAACAAAGAAATACCATTTGCTGTGGCTCCCTGGTCTTGTACGGTTGTCACCGTCCAGAGAGAGCATCAGGGAGGAGGAAGACAAACTACCATGGTGCTGGTTTTGGGCCCCATGTCTAGCCCCATGTCCTGGGCCTGTTGTCAAGAATGCTAATGCAGAAGCCCAGTCTGAACTTGTGTTCCTGGAACCCCTGTACTGTGACCATCTGCTACACAATATGTCAAACAGGAGAGGAGCTTCCATACAAAATAATTACACCAACACCTGTCAAAATAAAGGCAGAACCACCTTCGCTAAGGCATTATCTCCTTGATTTTCTGAGTAACTGGCTACTGTTCAAATCCTGGAAAGCATGGAATGTGTTAAGTTACCATGAAAGGAAGATCAATGCCTAAAAGATATCTTACTGTTTAAAATATAAGCCTCTTCCTCTTTGGAAGACCTGCAGCAGGCATAGGTCTGCAATGTTAAGTTTTGATCCAATTTAATATTTTTTTTTGAGACAGCATTAGGACATTAGGCAAACCTCTCTGTTCTCTAAGTTCCACTATGAATTCCCAAACCCATGCGTATATATAAGGATCTGATCTGGAAACACTGTGCAACCCAGATTTCTGGAATGTCTTGTCTTCAGGACAGCTGAATGGAGAGCATGTTACTCACCCTGATGTCCTGTCCCTGGAGGAGGCTGAGAAGTGAACCTTTCATACAGCACTCATATTGCCACTGCTGTAACTCAGCAATCCCAGGGAAGTAAAAGGGAGCTGAGGGCTATGGGTGTTTTCGTCATGGGGTTCTGTCCAGAATCAATATGAAATACACAGGTATTCCTTAGAAAAAATACATCAAGACACCCACAAGGCTAAGTTGCCCATATTTTTAGCATAAATGTTGGTAAGCTATAGACTTTTCCCTCATTCAACCTCTTTGTTTCTAAATAAAATAGGATTTCTTTCAGGTTATATATTTGGTTTTAGAAATCTTTAAGCATTAATAGAATGCATTCCTTCATCCTCTAAGCTAAAACAATAGTTCTTCCAAATAGAAAGATGAATTGCTTGGACATAATTTTGACTTTTACTGCAATCTGTGCTAGTGTTTCTGCATTACCCCAAAATGAGGGAAGACTGTTCCAGGTCTGGCTATAGCTCTGCTTGGTAGGGCATCAAGCATGGACTCTTCAGAAGAAGATATAAGCATCATACCTCAGGAAGATTTATGTTGCTTCGTCTCTGATCTTCCCTCGGTCTCCAAAAGCTTCTGCTTAGTGTAAAAGCCTGTATCTTTACTGCCCTTTCCAAAGTTTGGCAAGTTCTGTATGTAGTAACAGGGGATTTCAGCAAGGCCAGGTTCAAGGTCCTGCACCAGGGTTAGGTAATCCCAAGCACAAATACAGGCTGGGCAGAAAACAGACTGAGAACAGCCCTGCCAAGAAGGACTTTGGGGTCCTGGTGGATGAGAGCTGGACATGCCCTGGCCAAGTGCACGCACAGCCCAGAAACCCTGTCATGGGATGCATCAAAAGAAGAGTGACCTGCAGGTTGAGGGAGGAGACTCTGCCCCTCTACTCTGCTCTTGTGAGACCCCATCTACAGTGCTGCATCCAGCTCTGGGGTCCCCAGCACAGAAGGGACATGGACCTGGTGGAATGAGTCCATAGGAGAGTGATGAAGATGTTTCACGAGCTGAAGCACCTCTGCTACAAAAGCTGAGAGATCTGGGGTTGTTCAGCCTGGAGGAGAGAAGGCTCCAGGGAAACCTTAGAGCCCCTTCCAGTGCCTAAAGGGGCTACAAAAAAGCTGGAGAGGGACTTTGGACAAGGGCATGGAGTGATAACACATGGAGGAATGGCTTCAAAATGACAGAGGGCAAAAGTAGTTTGCATATTAGGAAGAAATTCTTGATGGTGAGGGTGGTGAGGCACTGGCAGAGGCTATGCAGAGACGTGGTGGATGCCCAGTTCCTCAAGTGTTCAAGGCCACATGGGAGAAGGCTGGAACTAGATGATATTTAAAGTCACCTTTAATCCACACCACTCTGAGATCCTTTGATTTTGCCACCACACAAATGCTCAGTCTTTAGCTGAAAGCAATCCTCATGACAATGTACTTCATTGCATAACTGCAAGGTATGACATTACCTCTTTTTTTCAGTTTTAATCACATCAAGATGTCACAGAGTTCTTTATCTTTCAGACAGTAAGAATAGAAAATCCTGATCTGTCTTATTACGCATTCTTATGTGTACACTTTTCTTATAAACGCCCTCGAGTTTATACAATTTAAGCCCTGTTCCTGCTTATTCAAACCCTGCAGCAAGAAAAACAGTTAAGTCTAATATCTGACTCCTTTCATCATCTCTCACTCAGGGTGGATTTACCAGGTTGGAGGCTGCAACCCTCCTAACTTCACCCAACACAAAGCACATCATATAAAATGGCATAGTAAAGGGCAAGGGTGCTGTGTGATCCTACTAACATCTATCTGGGTGGATTTACAACTCACTTAAATTAAACCAAATCTTTTTTAATTGCTGGTACTGATGAAGCAGCAACTGCAGAGACTCAGGCTGAAATATATCTATGGCACGGAGTACAAACTCTTGTTTGAATTTTTTCAACTGATCTCAGTGAGATGCTGTTAGTTTCACGTCACAAAATAGTGTCTGAAGATTGTCCTTGTCCATGCTATTTAACATTACTTAATCAACTAAGGCATATGGAGAATAGAATAGCTTTGCAAGGTGGCTCAAAGTGGCTCTTATCCCATCCCTATCCCAAAGGTGCACACATAAGACTAAATTGCATTTGGATGAACATAAAGAGTAGAATCCTTACCTGCCCCCCTTTAGGCTGGTATTTGATATTATCTGTTGATCCAATTTTGGACCTGACATTCTTGAGGTCAGGTAGAGGCTGGTTAATAACTCGTAGCTGCTTTGGAGTGGCTGGAGATTTAGGAGGAGTGCGAATTATGGCAACTTTTTTCTCAGTAGGTACCAGTATTGCAGATTTCGGGGTCCCAGGAGTGTGGGGGGTTCTGGAGTAGCTGGGTGTCCCTGGAGTGCCTGGGGTACGGGAGGCATAGCTTGGTGGTGTCCCTGGAGTGATGGCAGTGGAGCCAGGAGTAGTGGGGGTAGAAGTTCCACTTTTTCCTGTTCTGCTACGAATTGGTTCTGATCCTACATGGAAGAAAAAAACCCCAGCATTAGGGACACACAAATGCACCTCTTCTTCCCTCTGTACTCCCAAGACCATTCCTGTGTGCCAAGCAAGACACAGCTCTAAGATGGCTCTTCTACTACTGGAAGAGCATTCTGGATGTCTGTCTCTGCATCTTCCTTTGCCAGGATTTACCTTGCCTTGAGAGGTTGAGCTCTCCATTATGTAACACAGCTCTGCTTCCCACTGCACTTATACTTCCTGCAAAGCTTGCTAAACAAGGCACAACATCAGAGTTATTTCCATTTTGGGGAAAGGATGAGAAGCACCCTTGAAATCTAACCTTTGGGACTTGATCCGACAACCTGACCAGCCAGTAAGAATGTTGTCACCAATTTCAATGGATTTGGGCATTAAAATAGAGAGTGGAAAGATTCTGATGGTATTCCTGAAACTAAAGGCTCTGAGTGCCTGGCTGCTGCTGGTCACACGCCACTGCTGGTAATCTGCAGCTGGTAATCAGCCCTGGGAGGGCTGAACCTATGGCTGTGCACAAGCCATAGCTCTGCTGTGTGGATGGGCAGATATCCTCACATTCCATTGCTATTTTTCATGATTGCACCGAAATAAAACCACTACAGGAGGCAACCTTTATAAAATTACATTCTAGATACATCTGCATGCAAGCTAAAAAACCCAAACAACTATATAATTTTGTAGCAGCTTCATTCAGTGTTTATGGATTTTACAGTCCTTTTCACTGAGCAGAAGGATCAGTTTAGCTGTGCTTTCTGCAGCCAGCTCTGCAACCCCCAAAGCCTGGGAACCCCAATGCTAAATGTGTGCATGCTAAGTTTCACCTTAAGGTGTTCAGGAATTTTAAAACCAATGGGCCTCTCTAAAACATCCAGTGGGACTAAGCTAATTCTTATTTAAAGTGTTTTCTAATCATTCTGTTTAAGCAATGATGGTGGTCCAAACCCAATGCACTGCTGCCCCAAGGGTCTGGGAGACACTCTTTGCTCTACATGATTCATTACACAGACTGAATATATCCCACTCACCTCATTTCCCTGAACACCTTTTTTTCTTTCCAAACCAACCCTAAAGCCTCTAACTATACTAACTGAGACAGCAAGGGAATTATTTTTTTTTCGCACCTCCTCGCAGCTTTGGTATATTTATTTTTCATTCCTCAGCCCTTCACCACATTGGCAAATGCCCAATGGCCTCTCACTCCTAGTCAGAAGAATGGGCTCCTGCAGCAGCTGGGGGGCACTCTGCTTACAAAGGGTCTCTGTTTTATCCTTGGAGCTTCATGTAAGAATTTAAAAGGACTTTTTTTTTTTGCAGAATTCAATCATCCACTTCCCTTAAGCTGTCTTAAAAAGGGTAGAATGGGCTCTGAGGCCTGGGCTGAATGCAAATCTAGCTGAAAATTCTGAGGGGTTTGGTAAAATTTTCTTTGGCCTGTAATTTTTTTTGCCTTGTGATTTGGTATCTTTGGTCCTCATAAAAGGACCTCACTGGTTCATTATCCCAGCTCCCACCAGTGAGTCACTCCACTAGCTAACATCTCAATTCTGAGCAGAGATTTTACCCTAGGATTAGAGCACAGGGAGATAATTACTGGGGAACAGCAAATTAATGACTGTAGCTATCAGATTCACTTTTCCAAGATCCATCAGAATATTTCATGTTGCCTACTTCAGTTTTGACTCATTATTTCTTGCTGCTGTTTGTAAATGCTCTGAGATAAATACCTTACCCAGCTCTCTGCTCCTTGCAAAGGCATTTTCTACAATCAGCGATTAGTCTGGGCAGCAGTGCTGGCTCTGGGCACTGCAGGTGCATCCTGTCCCTGGTTTCAGGTACTTGGTATCTGAACAAAGCCAGTCTGTGGGGCTCTGATTTCCAACAGCACGCTCTAGTCCTACCCTCAGTGTCAGAGGCAGGGACACATCATGCTATGGGAGTGTGACAAATCTAACAAGGGTGGAGACACCCACACCAGTAAGAGAGGGTTAATATGCCAAAAAACATACGGGTGGTCCGTCGTACTGAAGAGGAAAGAGAAGCTGTGAGGGAGAGAGAATTCTCGTCTCTGTCTCGGTCTCCTGATACACCTCGTCGAGGAGGAAGGATAGAGGAAGGTCTTGGTAGAGAGGAACGCTTCTCGGGACTCTTGCTTACTCCATCCTAGTAACAGCAACACAGAAAAGGAAGGTTTAGTTTTCAAAGCTCACTCTTTGGGCTGTGATTTCTCTCAGTCTACATAGAGAGAGGGAAATCTCATCCTATGGGCCCAGTTGACTCCTCACACAGGAACCTGTGGGGATCCAGTCCCCTTCCAAGCTCTTCTTCACTGCCAGGTGCTTCTTTACTGCATTGAAACACCTACCAATCATCTTCTGAGCTACCCAAGACACATATGGACACTCTTGGATCTAAATATGGATGGGTTCCACATTTGGCTTCTAGAAAGTTTTTTTTAATGTAAGCTCAAGTTCTAAGTAAAAGAATTCTCTTAAGTGTGAAATTCCTATGTCTGTTTAACTGCAAAGTAACTGCTCTACTGATGCCCAGAATACACCCCACAGTAGGCCGTTGGGTGTTGTGATTTTTTAATTTTTTAACACTAACTTGTAACTTTTTTATGGAGAAAAAGTTTTAGCTACAGCTTTTTTGTTCTTTTTTTTTTTCCTTCAGTGCAGCATTATTAAACCTGGTGTTTTATTTCCTTCTATACTAAAGCTTTTACTTTTTGTAATCAGTGCATACCTTCTCTTTACCATGGTAAAGTGAACCTCTCTTTACCATTAGAGCAATGGAAATGTATATTAGAATATTTTTGAACTTAGGGGATGTGCAGCCAAAGACAGTCTTGCATAAGCAGATATTCCTCCTGAAGACAAATGATGATTCCACCCAGTAAAAGACACAGGAAACACGGCATTACATAGAAAATGGACGTCAACGGTGAAAACAATTTTTAAATGGGGACAGTCAATCAGCACAATGTAGATTTCAAACACAAGTGAAATGTAAGCACAGGGAAGGTGGGATGGACTACCAAACGTATTTCTAAACTTATACTGCAACATCTTCAACCAGGTCCTATGCATTGACTAAATTTGATATCTGAGGCATTTGGATTCCATCCTTATTGTTGGTGATTAGAACTGTACCCTCCTACACTGGGGACTGAATTCAATTTCAAAGAATATTAACTGGTTCAAAATTACATTTTTTTAAAACTTTGACAGCAAATTAGTCCTGCTGTTCTTTACCACTTACTCACGTGCAAATGGGTGTAACTTTTTAGCAGTCAATAAAGCAAGAAAGAAGATATGTCTTTCTAGTTGTAACTTTTCTCACTTACGTTTCCTCTGGTGAAACTCCTTCAGTTTTATCCATTTTGTAGCACAGATCTTGTAGCCTGAAAATCAGTTTTTCTGCCACTGGATATAAGTAATTCCATGTAAGCTTCACAAAGAATTACTCAAATTCAGAGGGCAGAAAATATGATCCATGGAGTTCACCTACACATCTCTGACCTCTCTCTACCAACTCTGCTACCTTACCTTTGCATCTGATTTTGAGTCTCTTGGGCCTGCTGAAGAGGGCTGAACATAGTAACTGTCTGTATCGAGAAAAGTGGCCCTTTTAGTGGTTAATGAGCAAGCTGAGCTGGGTCTTGGAGGAAGCAATGACTTTGCTCTAGACTTTGAGGCAGGAATCTTTGACAAAGAGGCAGTCTAGTTATGAGAAAACAAAAGAAAACACAACATGAAGCTGGACAAGAGGAAAATACATGCAACATGGACCAAAAATAAAAAGCCAAGCTATGAATGAATACTTTTCCTGTGTCTGGTAATGTGTCTATGCAGATCTGACTTGCACAGAATTTTCAGTTTTGTGTTGTTTGACTGAAACCATCTGGGTTGGAGTTACTGATTCGAGGAAGTGCCTTTTTCTGCAGATGCTATTTTGGTCCTGTGTTAATAGGACAAAACTGGTGCCAGGTGTGACATTTAACTGGTACAACTGCTGGTTGGCTGCCTTAGAAACAAGTGCAAAGCTATAGGAGCACCAAGAGATCCTAGTCCTTTAGAGTTATGCATTTAAAATATATCCCTCCAGGTTACTATCAAGAATAAAACAGTGGGAATCTTAAAGGTAAAACTGGAACAGTTATATTCCCACAACAGCAAGAAGACAAGACGGTACTGCTTCTTGTGTCACTGTGTACAGACAAAATCCCTAATGCACTTCGGATACTGCATTCTGTGCATTTGGTGTCACTTCATAGAAATTCATATATCTATACTGAAAATGTAGAGTCCTGGGATAAGGAGACATGTATGCGATTGAAAGGCTGACATGGTATGTCATTGTGAACAGATACTTGTTTTCTTCTGAATAATAATATCCCATTGAAAGAACAATTAAAACTCAACAGAACAGATGGAAAATCTTTGTTGACAATTAGGAGCACTTAACTGCATTACAAAAAGGAACTGCCTCGAAACAAAACAGCACTACTTGCTTAAGCAACGCTTTTTCTTCTCTCACAGGTACAACTGATACTACAAAGAACAATTGCTAGGGTGTTACCTTGGTATTCCTGATTCTCTCTATAGTCATACTAGCAGGAAATTACACATACAAACAATCCCAAGGGGCCAGTAATTCTGGGATTTGTACAGAATTTTAGCCGTAGAAAACTTCATATTTGATCTAAATCAATCCCTTATTTCTCAATGATCAGAGAAGGTGTATGAACTGCTCATTAACTCGTCTTTACTAGAAAATGAGAAAAGAATGGGCAGTCCAGCCCTGACAAGCCTCTGACTTATGTTACATACCCAACTTAATGGAAAACTGAGACTGGTGTGCTGAATGTCATCCTTGACATCACTCAAATTATTAAGAGCTGCAGAAATGCCTAATAAACAATTCCAGTCCTACAACACAGAGGAGTTCTACTGGATGCCATCATCCATACCAAGTAGCAAGACAAAGAACTAGTTCAAGGGATGGAAGTGCTTTACTAGAATGAGTTTTGCAAGAAATTTATGCCTTTTTCTTTTAATACTTATTCTACTGTCAGAATAAACAGAATAAAACCATTGAATAATTATTTTATAGAGAAACTGCAGAATGTGTTCCTGTCACATCAAAGGCTTCTCCAGACTTCAACTGGTATGTCAGTTCAATTTATGGGTCTCATCCACCTGTGACAATTTGGAACCTATTTACAAACCCACTAAGGTGTTTATTATGTGGAAATTCTGTGAGAGCAGTGTATCTACACTAAGTGGCCCCAGGAAGAAGACATTCTGTGAACTCTTTTCATCCAGCTTTCTGAACTTGAGATGTAACTAAGCATGCACAGTCTGGGGTCCACATGTTCATCCAGTGATTTATGTCTTTTTCAAATTGTGGGTCATGCAAAATGTTTTCCCTACAATGAGGCTGGAAAACTCCTACAGACTAAGATTCTAGTCCCAGTGTAGAGACCTTGTCCTTTTCACTCATATTGCAGTGTGCTCCACGAATACCTGGATCTAATGGGCATAGTAAAGAGGAATGACACTGAGATCTGTCAGTGGAACAGCTGGGAAAAAGGCATGACCTTGAGTTAGTGCACTGCTCTGAGCCTATCACAGTCTAGATCTCTCCCACGTTATTTAGGGAGCAAGGCACTTTTTCGCATCAGTAACAGTGGAAGAATCTGGCCCAACCAGACTGAATTAACATGCTCAAAGCTGGCAGAACAAGCAAAGAAACGTCTCAATCCTTGCCTGTGCTTTGCCCAGAAAACTCTTCTTCTCTTAGCACATTACCTTTGACCTCTGCTTTATGTTGCTGAAAGGGTCAGCTGCCCAAACAGATCTTTGTAACCCTGACTGAAACTCAGATTGCTGAAGTGGGGATGCAGCAATCTCACTTTATTCCAGAGGTGTTCCAAACACAACAGGTGTTCTCATCATTTGCTGTGAACTGCAGGTACACAGCTCCCTCCAGCAGATGGAACTGCTCAGCCTTCCCTGAACTTGTTCTGCAAAGCAGTGTGTAAACTGCAGTCTGAACATGGACAACAAAACTGATTGGTTGGATGATCTAACATTACCAGCAGAGAGGAAAAGGCTGCACTTGAAGGACATGTAAGCTGAAAATCGCAAAGAAACAAAAAAACAATAAAAGGGAAACATCTTTATAAAAGCAGAGACAAAAGCAAGGCACAGTAGAGAAAATGTCCATGAGTTGTGAGAGCATGACAATCAGACAGGTGAGGCAACAGGGAGAGGAGGTAAGCAGGGCACAGACTTCTGATCTTTGCTAGAACATAAGGGGCGGGAATAAGAAAGGTGTATAGAAAGATAACTGCACAGAATGATTTTGCAGTGCTTATACTTTGGGCATTCCATGAACATTGAAAATGGGCAAGTATTGACTTCTCTTGTGTAAGTGTTGATCATCTCCCAGGAAACGACAGCAATAAAACATACTGTTGACTCAGCCCAGAAAACTGCCCAGATATTTCTTCCTGTACTTGTAAAGAAGCTCTAACAGTTTCCCAGTTATGGGTCTGAAATGGGTCAGACCTGAAAAACCATGGCTCCTTCAAAGCCTCCAATTGGTTATGTTGCTCTCAGCATTAACCATTTCTTACGATTCATAAATAACGTGTAGAACTTTATGTGACAAAGCTTTTTGTTCCCCAAAGAATTGCCAATCTGATTTAACAGATGAAACAAATCAGCTACAGAATATCTTAGGAAAGATATTAGGAAATTTAGAGGAATTCTAAGGAAATTGTTAATTGTTAACGACAGCTAAGAATGATGAAGTACTGTTGTGCTGCAGACGTGAATTAGCATGTGTCAGTGTCACGGAAAAAATATTTGCATAGGGGAGAGTGAATGGAGATTGGTTTCCTGGTGGTTTGGGAACTATGAGACAGAAAGAGCACGGGGGCAGTATGGAGTAAGGCAGCATTTGCTGAGGACAGCCAGACACAGTGGGCAGAACAGGCTGTAGAGCACCTGAAGGCAAGGCACATAACTGAGCTTAAAACATGGGCAGCCACCCTCCTATACATTCTGCAGGCCAATTACTTCCATGCAGAACTCTTGGCTATGGAAAGGTGCATCAGAAGACATCCAGCGAGTCCTGGAGGAGGGTTTCTGCCTACACAGCAATGGAGCAAGATTGTAACGCAAGCTGGGTGCTGCAGATCAGGCCAGGGTACACAGCTTATCCCACACAATGACCTGGCTCAAAATGCTGATGGAACTCCTGCAGCTTGGAGTCTCTGTGCCCCCTGTAGGTCTGCAAACTGTCACCATCTACTACCTGGGACTGTGCTTCAGAGGTTAATCAGGAAAGGTTTTAATTACCCTTTTCAATGAGTAATGAATATGGCAAAACAATTTTAAAGGGAACACACAATTACTTACTGAATTAACAAAAAAAGGTGTGAAATAAGGACAAAAGGAGACTATAAAGATGAACAGTAAGATGATTGTACTCACTGAGAGTTTTTCCTTTGCTTGTTTAAATACACCAGGAGCCTGGTTTGTTTCACCACCTGCTGCTGAGAAACCCAAAGAAAGACTTGATAGTTAAAAACAACAATAAGAAGCATTTCTATTTAGTACACTTGTTAGAACAGTTAAATGCCTTGGAACTACTGTGCAAGTACTTTGTGAATTACTCCCCGTGAACTGTATGCAGAAATGTACTTGCCTTAGTAACTTCCTGTATTCATCTTACTTGAGGTAAAACGGTACTCCACGTTTCAAACAAATTGAAATTTTGTATTCATGTTCCTACATGTCTAGGAACTAAGCAAAGAAAGTTCAAGAAATAGATGACAGCTAAAAGAGTCTCTGGTTCTGAAGGTCAATCCTCAGACAACTTAGCATCCTGATTTTCAGGACTGTCCTTTAAAAATCAGGCACTTTTAAGTCATCCACAAAATAAAATTTGAAGAGGCCTCTAAAACATTAGCCAACATTCCTAATGGAAAGAGAGAGATTCACTGTTGAATTATCATCCTACTTGTGTCAACAAGGTCAACTAAGCCCCCAAACTTTAAAAACTCATTTTATATCTAGGACATCACGTATGTTAATTCAGTATTTCATTTATCTGAAACAACATGGTTTGAGGCAAGATTTTGTTTCTGACTTAAGATTCCATCTCAAGTTGCTGAATAGGGAAGCTTTTTGGAAAGCAGGATATTAGTTTCACCCCAATGCTGCCACTCAGGAAGTAATCTGTTGTGATGCTTTTGTGAAGTTGTATGTTTATCTCTGTAAAATCCTCTTTGCCAAAACGCCTTATTTCTCACCAAATTAAAAGAAATCTCTTAGAGAAAAATGTTATTTTCCAGATGTTAACTCAAGGTACCAAAGAACCAGTGGCTTTACAAGAGTTTGCATAAGCAAAATCTCTTGAAGCCTGAAATTAAGATGTACACCCAATAAAGTCAGATCAGGTTGTAACACTGCTACACAAAAACTAGATGTGAAATCTTCTGGTACCTGTGCCAGGATGCCCTTGGTAAACACAGAAGCAGGACAGCAGTTAAAAATGACAACCTTCTGCTATAAACTCAACTATTTTCCAACTCTAAAACCAGCCCTAATGCCTCATACAAGACAGGCCAGGTTAATTTTTTCCTTTCCCAGTGTAGTTCTCAGGTGTAGCGAGATCATCCCTGGTTTTCTGTCACACTTCCCACTCCAGTCCTACCCTCTTAATACATATGTATAAATATATATTTTAAAAATTGAGGAGTAGGAAAGAAAACTTGTGAGGAGGAAAAGAATACATAACTGCACACTTCAGTTCTTCTGAATTTGCAACAGGGATAAATACAGCACAGACCTCCCGTGTCACACTTTATCACATCTGTTACTGCTGGTTTGGGTTCTGTTTTGCAACTCTTCTCTGATTAAATAATCACAAATAGCTTCTTTCCGCCTTCCCCTAGCATTGAACACTAACCAGTCACCACTCTCAAGTGGAAAGAAGAGCTGTGCTGCTTGTGCTGATGTACCTGAAAGTGCCACAACTTCATCATTTAAACACAAGATCTCTACAAACATGTTTTACCTCGGAGGTGACCCCAGAACTGAAGACAAGGAACAGAACTGTATTACAGCCAGGCCATTACCCTGGCCTTGTCATCAGAAACACTCCTCTGATGGCACAACTGCAGAGGCATCTCGCAGCCCCTGACAAACAACCCAGGCTAGGCTTTCCCTCCTGGCAGCTACAGCAGTCAAGGCAAATACTTTACAACTCTTTCCTCGGGGCTGGCCGTGCAGTTTCTTTTTCAAACGTCAAGGATGAGCCTCTCAAAAAGCAGCCTCTCCCTCGTGGATATGGTGCTCCAGGTTACCAGCATTTGCCAGTACTTACGAGGGATATGGAAATTTTTTTCTGGTATTGAAGGGCATTAGGGGAAAGATGTAATTTCTTGGGCCACTACACAGAAAATATAAGCAAGTATTAACTTTTTTTTGGTACACATTTGTATCTTATAACTGGATATACTTCATTTTAAAGTCACAATAGATGCAACGTGGAGGTTCTAACTGACTGCCACACGCTGAAAGCTCTACAGACTACACTGCCAAGGGACTTTTGTGGGGCTCCATTAGCCAGGCATCACTTAAACTGACAAGACCAGTCCAAATAGGATGCACTGACAGTGAAAACTGGCTTCAATAAATGGTTCTAGATTTTGCAAAGAAGAAAAATGGGAGAGCAACAATGTTCCTCTAGATTCCAAATCCTGTAAAGAACTGATTGACAAGTTCAAGCCAGGGATACGTAGGTTAACTTATGGGCCACCTGTACTCTTAGAGCATCACACAGCTTTGCACTCTTTTTCATGGCTTCCCCTCAAGTCCCATCGGGAAGTACAAAAATGTGAGATAGAAGAAAATAATGAATACTGTAAATTTTCCAGCAACAATGAGTACACTGAAACATTCTAAGAGATATTTTTGTTCACTTTGTGGTGCAGTTCAAGCTCCTCTGCTTGACAGTTCAAACCTCAAAGTTCAAGCCACATTAGTTTTATGACCGATCTGGGCCCATCATTTTGGTTGCTTTTCATCTCAGGATTTAAATGTATGAAAAGGTAGTTTTTGTACTGTATTTTTCATTTTGTCTAATATATCTGCCTTACTATGTATTGGAGTGACACAGAAAAAGCTCTGACAGTTGCCAAGCAACACACATTTAAGGCAGATTTCCTTATGCAAGTCCATTGGTACAACTCAGGCCTCTCCAGGATGCTATGGACAAGAATAATTCAAGTAGTGGTAGAATACCTGAGGGCAAAACAGCACTGACCGCATGTCTGAGAGGTGTAGGTGAAATTAAGAACACTAAAAAGCCTAAATTTCCCCTATCCCTCCCTCCCCTCCACTTTTCCACAGCTTATTGAACCCCCTGGGGCTTTTGAAAGAATATGTGAATTACGGGTCATAACTTCTGAGCTATCAAGCTGTACTTCAGCAAACAGCAAGAGAGAGCAAGAGGGGTTGTTTTAATCCTTTTGTAAATTCTTCACTCTTGGGTAGTTCCAGTCCAGAGTGCAAGTTAGAACAGCCCAGAGACTGCAAACTGAGGAGGAGCCATCAGTGCAACAGAGAGAGGCAGGGACCTTTCCTTCCCTCGCTCCATTTCTCCTGAGAGAGGCAAGTGAAAGGACCAGTTCTGTCACAGGAGCAAGGTGATGGCACCGAGTATTTAGTTGTGGCGTTCTAAGGGAGAGCACTCAGAAAGATGCTCTCCTTGATTTCCTGCTTGTCCACAGAGCGGATCTCATGGGCAAAGTGGAGATTGGTGGCCGTCTTGACCACAGCAACCACAAAGCAATCAAGTTAAAAATCTCTGTTGACAGGAGGGAAAGTGCCAGCTCTGGCCATGAGGAGAGCAGACTTCAGGATGCTCAGGGTAAGTAAATAAGGTCCCATAGGAAAATGTTTTTGCATGTGCTGGGGTCCATCAGTGCTGGCCACTTTTCAAACAACACCTCCTAATGGCACAGGAGGAGGCAAATCCCAAATGTCAGAAGTCAAGCAGGCTAGGCAGGATGCCAGCTTGGCTGAACAGGAATCTTCTCTTGGAAACAAGGTGAAAAAAGGAAGGTGCATGCCCAGTGGAAGCAAGGTCAAGTGACATGGGAGGAATTCAGAGATGCTGCTTGCTGCTGGAGGGAGAAAACTCATGCAGCCAAAGCTCAACTGGAGTTGAAGCCGGTCAGAAATGTGGGGGGCAGTAAAGTTTTTTCAAATATATTAATGGCAATAGGCAGCATAGAAACATCATTGGCCCATTACAGGATGAGCATGGTCACCTTACAAACAGGGACAGAGACAAGGCAGAAGCGTTTAACACTTCCTTTGCCTCTCTCTTCAACATGGATGATGGATCACGGGGGTCTCAGTGCCCTGAGCTGGAGGACCCTGAAATTGTGCAGGATCTACTGCTCCAGCTGGATCCCTAAAAATCTATGGGGCCTGATGGGATTCCTCCCAGAGTCCTCAAAGAGCTGGCTGATGCCACTGTAAAACCTCTCTTGATGATTTTTTAGTAGTCTTGGGAATCTGGAGAGGTCCCAGCTGACTGGAAGCTGGTTAATGTTGTTCCAGTTTTGAAGAAGGGCAAGAAAAAAATCTGACATAAATTAAAATACAGAAATGTACAGGCTTAAATGCAGAGTTTCGGCAACTCAGAGTTGACGACTTAAGCCCTGTGGTTGGGATCAGGGGGAGGAGGAGGATGCAGAGGGGTGTAAGGCTTGGATGCAATGTGGTTTTTTTTCTCAACCTTGCTAGAAACAATGAAAAAAATTCTCGATNGAGCAGACTTCAGGATGCTCAGGGTAAGTAAATAAGGTCCCATAGGAAAATGTTTTTGCATGTGCTGGGGTCCATCAGTGCTGGCCACTTTTCAAACAACACCTCCTAATGGCACAGGAGGAGGCAAATCCCAAATGTCAGAAGTCAAGCAGGCTAGGCAGGATGCCAGCTTGGCTGAACAGGAATCTTCTCTTGGAAACAAGGTGAAAAAAGGAAGGTGCATGCCCAGTGGAAGCAAGGTCAAGTGACATGGGAGGAATTCAGAGATGCTGCTTGCTGCTGGAGGGAGAAAACTCATGCAGCCAAAGCTCAACTGGAGTTGAAGCCGGTCAGAAATGTGGGGGGCAGTAAAGTTTTTTCAAATATATTAATGGCAATAGGCAGCATAGAAACATCATTGGCCCATTACAGGATGAGCATGGTCACCTTACAAACAGGGACAGAGACAAGGCAGAAGCGTTTAACACTTCCTTTGCCTCTCTCTTCAACATGGATGATGGATCACGGGGGTCTCAGTGCCCTGAGCTGGAGGACCCTGAAATTGTGCAGGATCTACTGCTCCAGCTGGATCCCTAAAAATCTATGGGGCCTGATGGGATTCCTCCCAGAGTCCTCAAAGAGCTGGCTGATGCCACTGTAAAACCTCTCTTGATGATTTTTTAGTAGTCTTGGGAATCTGGAGAGGTCCCAGCTGACTGGAAGCTGGTTAATGTTGTTCCAGTTTTGAAGAAGGGCAAGAAAAAAATCTGACATAAATTAAAATACAGAAATGTACAGGCTTAAATGCAGAGTTTCGGCAACTCAGAGTTGACGACTTAAGCCCTGTGGTTGGGATCAGGGGGAGGAGGAGGATGCAGAGGGGTGTAAGGCTTGGATGCAATGTGGTTTTTTTTCTCAACCTTGCTAGAAACAATGAAAAAAATTCTCGATGGACCCTGGAAACTACAGGCCTGTCAGTCTTACTTCAGTGTCTGGTAAAGTTATGGAGAAGATTATTCTGGGATATACTGAAAAACACATGAAAGACAACACTGTCATTGGTCATAGCCAGCAAGGCTTCATGAGAAGAAAATCTTGCTTATCAAACCTGATTTCCTTTTATGACAAGGTAACCCACCTAGTTGATCAAGGGAAGCCAGTTGATGTAATCTTTTTGGATTTCAGTAAAGCATTCGAACTGCCTCTCACAGGATTGTTCAGGACAAAATGTCCAGCACACAGCTGGATAAACACACCATGGGCTGGGTGAACAACTGGCTCATAGGTTGAGCGCAGAGGGTAATAGTGAATGGGGTGACATCAGACTGGTGACCTGCCACCACTGGGGTTCCACAGGGCTCTTCAACACTTTCGTAAATGACTTGGACGCAGGACTGGAAGGGATACTGAGCAAGTTTGCAGATGACACAAAACTGGGAGGAGCAGCTGACTCCCTGGAAGACAGGGAGGCCCTGCAGAGAGCCCTCGACAAATCGGAGGACTGGCCAATTACCAACCACAAGGAAGTTCAACAAGGGGAAGTGCCAGATTCTGCACCTGGGAGGGGGCAACTCTGGATGTACAGACAGATTGGGGAATGAGATGCTGGAAAGCAGTGCCACAGAAAGGGTCCTGGGAGTCCTGGTCGATGGCCAGTTGAACATGAGTCAGCAGTGCCCTGGCAGCCAGGAGGGCCAGCCCTGTCCTGGGGGGCATCAGGCAAAGCATCGCCAGCCGGGCAAGGGAGGGGATTGTCCCGCTCCGCTCTGCACTGGGCAGGCTTCAGTACTGTGAGCAGTTTTGGGCATCACAATAGAAGAAAGTCCCTTCCAACTCAGCATGTTCTGTGATTCTGTTATGGAACACAACCAGGAGACAATACAAGCTTCATACAGCTGAGGCATGATATTAAACCTACCCTTGCATAACTATCTTCTTACTGTATTTTCACTAGTCAGACCTCCCTGCTGAGTCTGGTCTACATTTAGAACAGGAGTGACTCAGTGGTGTAAAACTGGATGGGAAAGACTTCCTACGAACACTTTTGGTATTGCTCTATTTAACCATACAATGTTTAATAAATCCTCCTGTTAAATTCTAAGCCATGAGAAGAGGCCTGTGCAGTTCTGCATGGTTCTTCTCTTAATAACCCTGGTTTCACTCACAAAAGCCTACCACAGCACGTGGCTGTGTTACATGGCAGAAAACCTGGCCTCTTTTAGCTGGGATTTTTTTTTTTTTAAGATAACCAAAGAGTCAAGATATTCATCCTTCCACCCTGAACTCACAGGAACAATGAATAATGTGATGAAAATGCTGAAAGAGTTCTTTTGGTCCTCCAAATAATGATACACCTATCAAGCTGTAACAGGAATCATTTGTTTCTTCCTTTCATCTTCCTCTACCAAATATTAAGATTTTTGCTTGGAATGCATTTCGTAGTGTGAGCCCAGATTTCTTCTCGCTCAGCTCCATGCTGCATGTGGCTGGATTCCCCCTGTGGATTTTGACTGTATAGCATAAACATCAGTGACAGACTGGGAATTGTCAATGCAGATAACATTAATCAATAAAAGCATATGTCTGAAACACTTCTTATTATGCATGAGAGTAAAAAAGCAAAATAATGGAAATGCATACCATGGTTTAAGCCGTCAACATTATGCCACCAGAAAAAAACAAACAACCTCATCACTAAAAAAAAAGGCAAAAAAAAAAAAGGCAAAAAAAGGAGAGATTCCTAGAACACCACACTCTAAGCACGATGCCAAGTTACAACCACAGCACTTGGAGGCCCAAGCAATGACAAGCATACATGATCATGGCCTCCATCAAATAAATAAATACCAGGAAAGAAAAAGAAAAGAAAAAATGGTACAAAACACTAAAAAAAAAAACACAACTATTTGTGAAGACTGATATTCTTGGAGGAAATAAAAGATAGAGAAGCTGCTATAGCCATGAGATTTGCAAAAGAAAATGTCTATGTTTGCCAGCCACATTGCATAACTGAACGCAGTCACCTGTCTGCTTCCGTTTAACACAGGAGAGATGAGTTGGTCTAGTATATTTGATAGCAGGTTTTAAAATGATTTTCCTGGAGGGAGAGTGGGCCTGAACTTCAGTTTTTTTAGCAAGTTCAGCTTTCTTATACACTGCTATGGACAAAAAGAACACAAAAACATAGAATCAGGAAAAAAACCAGTAAACAGTTTCATATGATACATCAAGTGGCAGGCCCACTGCTCCACAACTCCAACCAATGAGTTGCTTTTACTGGGGGCAACAAATCCTACGTTGGAAGAGGGGAAGCACTAGCGCATTAACTCAGATGTGTTACACGGTGCTCAGTGGGGATGTCTACAGTGAAACAGGACCAGTGGAGCAGTGAGCCTTGCACATGGTTTCTCATATATTTGTACAATGTCTCATTAAAAAACACTACCATTAATATTGTTACGGTGCACATCATCTACAACAGAGTAATTGGATTGTAAATTAGTAAGAAAATAAAAAAAATAAAATATTGTAATAGGGAGTGTTATATGAACCTTTTTTCCTTCTCACTTCATCTCTGGAGAGTGTGCTAGGTTCCTTTTTAGCTATTTTCCTTTCAGGAGTAGAAATCCTGCCTCTCCCAGTTTTAAAAGGTTTCTCTTTTTTATGCTTATCGAGAGATGATCTTCGCAATTCTCTCTCAGCCTTCTCCTCTTTAGGAACAGTCTCTAACTGTTCAGTCATGATGCTCCTATCATCATCTGTAGGATCAGAGCAAATTGTAACAACAAAAGATTAGTAACAGATGTTAACAATACTGTGGTGGAGCAGGGAAAAAACAGTTGAAGACAGAGAAGACAATTAACAAAAAAAAGGCAGACTATATTACCATTTTTCTAAAACATGCTGAGATTACTATTATAACTGTAATAATTTCATTTTTCAATCATGATTTGGAAGCAAAAATATTCAACAGACAAAACAGAAAGGATAATGCACACCTTGAGTGTCTGCCCAGAGACTGTCCGTGTCCATGACGGAGTCATCAATTGTTGTTTCATCTTTGTAATCATCACATGTCTCTGTCTTGTAGTCAGTGAGCAGGATTTCTTCTCTCTGGGGTGACGCAGGAGCCTCTGGGGAGCCCTCCTTGGGCTCAATTTCCACTTCTTCAACCTCCAGCTCCTCTTCAGCCTGGGAGTCTCCTGTTTCGATGTCTTCCTGCTGAGTAGCAGCAAAGCGCACGCTGTGAGAAGCAGATTCACCCTCATCAACTGTCGTCTGCACCACTGTGATAAAGTCATCCTCCACTGTCACCACTGATTCAATAATGCCTTTCAGCTCAGGCAGTGCTTCTGGGCTGCCCTTGGCTAGCATTTCTTCAGCAGCAGGCTCCCCAAAGCCTGGGGGCATTTCTGATACAAGACGCTGCTTATCCTCTTCTTTTTCTTCTTGCCCTACTTCAATCTCTTCTTCCTCATGTTCTTCCTCTTTTGTGGCCCCAGCTGCCACTTCACATGGCAGCAGCTTTTGGGTTTCTGTAGGTTTCACAGCCATATCAGGTATCTTTTCAGCTCCTTCTGCAAGCTGTGGTATGCTCTCCATCTGAATCTCAGGATGCTCTTCCCGGAGAGACTCAGCTTCTGAAAGGAGGAGCTCCACAGAAGTCTCCTTTACAAGCATCTCTTCCCCAGATATGGGAAGTTTCGGAGGTTCTGCTTTGATACCCTCTGGTTTCACAGATTCTCCATTCAAACCTTCTTGGGCTTGGTCATGCTCTCCACTAGATTCATAGGATTCCTCTTTATCAACTGCCTCTTGATGTACCAGATCTGGCTTAGTTACTTTTTCCTTAATTTCTGTTTCTGACAGTTTGGTGCCATCCTTCGTGTAACTAGGCTCGGTCTTGGAAAGTACATCTGCATCCTTTGCTTCTCTGGAGAACACGGTCTCATTTTTCTGCTGAGTGTCTTTAGGTTCAGGCTCTGCTCTTTTACCAGAGGCTTTGTCCTTCCCTGAAGGGAGGGAAACAACCTCACCAATCTTAGCATCTAACTGACTCTGATTTTCTTGGTCAGCTCTCCTTGCAGCTACTTCCATATCGTGCTTTATAGCATTGTAATCTGGTTTAATTGGAGCTTCTATCTCAGCTATTTCAGGAACAACACTAAGACTCTTCTCTTTCTCTATCAACAAAGAAACAGAATCCTTTTCTACTGCTCTCTCTGAAGCAGATATTCTGTCATACATGGTATCACCAAGTAAATGAACTTTACCAGCCACAGTTTCTTCTTTCCTTTCTGACACTGCCTCAGCTCTCATCTTCTCTGGCTCTGCTCCTTTAATGGGACAGACCTCTTTAGAGTCAACTTGATCTTCACTTCTTTCTAGCACAGTATCCAGCTTCTCTTTTTTCTCCTGCTCAAAGTCCCTCACCAGAACAGACTCGCCATGCTGACCTAAGTCCTTTTCACCAAGGAATTCTTCTTTTGATTTTTCAGCAGCTGCCAGCTTCACTTCTATTAAAGATAGGTCGGGAGTCACGCTGTGCCTCAGTTTTTCATCTGTGCCTTCATAGAAGGGACAGGTTTCACTCGTTAAATTCTCACTGTCCTGAACCGGAGAAGGGAGTGGGACTGTGTACTTGTTGAAAACACAGTAGCCCAAGTCTTCCAGCTGACTTTCAGCTTTTAGAATTACATGGTTTTCATCTGTCACGGCTGGCAGGGCTGTGCTGCTGTCTTCCACAACAGTGTCAGAAGGAACCAGCTTCTTCTGCACCACCTCAGCATCTGCACTCACAGAGGCTACTCGAGATCTTGTCCCTGCCAAGTCTAACATTTCGGGCAGGTCAGGAGCCAGGACAGTCCCATTTTTGTAATAATCTTTGGCCTGGAAAGATGATTCGGCCACTGTCTCAGGCTGGACTTTTTCTTCTGGTATTGCTTTTTCTTCTTCAATGTGCTCATCTTCCTCTCTACTATCAATGGGGAAGCAGGGGGCCTTCTCCAGTGCTGGTGTGGTTGCTGGCAAGTAGTCATCACCTTCATCCATACTTCCACTAGTGTTAGTTAGAATATCTGAAGCTAGCGGAGAAAGATCATGTGCACGACCAAAGCTAAATCCTAGAGCTATTGAATCCAAGCAAGACATGGGCAGGTTAATAGACATACTTCTCTGTTCAATTGCAGATCGCCCCCCAAGTCCCAAGCTCCTGCTCAGAGTTAGATCATCTTTATTTTTACTGTGAAGTTCTCTCTTATCCCCATAGACTTTGGGGTCAATAGTGAACATTCTTTCTGTTGGGGAGCTGGGTTCTTCGGATGTGTCTGGTGTATAGCTCTGAGCCAGGGTACTGTACCCCATTTCACGAGCATGCACAGTTTGCTGCTGATTTAATTCTGTTTGTAACTCTTCCTCCTCCTCCTCCTCTCCATCTTCAGGTATTAGATGACCTCTCTGATAAGGCTCATATATACTCTCCTTAGTGTCACTTAGCTCATAGTAATCACTGCCTTGTTTCAGACCATCTGCTTTGAAGGCTTCCTCTTTCAAAGCAGAGGTTTCAAAATACTTTGACATTCCTGAACGATCCTCCTCTTCTTTCATTTGATGAGGAGCTGAAACACTTGTCTTACCCTCCTTGGTATCTTTTTTAACATGTTTTTCTTCAAGAGTACAAGTCTTTTCAGTGGCTAAACTTGGTGCCTCAGGAGCTTTCTCTTTTACTCTGGATAACTGAGTGGTATCAGGGTATTCTGTTGTTTTCTCAAGAGGAAGTTCATGGCTTAACTTGGCTGGGAGTACCTGTACATTTGGCTGTGCCTCCTTTTTCATGTCTGTTGTTGCTGGGAGCCCACTTTGGTCTGTTTCTTTTTCTGTTCTGAGAGTATCACCTGACCTTTTAGCTTCACCATCCTTTTGAAAGTCTGCTTTGTCTAGGGAAAGCATCTTAACTTCAGGTTTTGTGGTTAATTTACCATCATCTAATATTCGAGCCTCCCCTTTATCATAGAAGTCATACCTTTCTTCCTCATCACTCTCATCCTTGGTCATGTCCTTTTCCTCTCCCCACGCAGGGATTTTCGGGGTGCTCGGCGTTTTCAGGCCATCCACACTTAGTGCTGAGACATCTTGCAAAGCTAGCATCCTGTCTCTGTGGATCTGTTCATCTTTACTGAGGTCTTTGGCAAACAGTTGGTCATTGGGCTCCTGTTTTGTTTTGAAGGCGTCTTTGAGCAAAAACTCCTGAGGCACAGCAGGAGGTGGGCCTGAAGGAAGTTCACTTTTGGCTGCTTCTGCCTTGAGTTCTGGTAGCAATAGAGAACTTTTGCCATTGCTGGTGGCAACACCTTGGACATCTTTAAGGTCGTCTTGAAATTTGATAGACATAGCTTGATTGGTTGATGAGGGCACACCTGCAGTCCTTTCTTCTGTCCTGCTCCCTTTAGGCAGCTGAGATGACAAGTCCTTTTGTTCTTGAGGAGCAGGAGGTTTGGCAGCAGGTTCTGCAAAACTGGCTTCCCCTTTCTTCTGTGAATCAGTTTCCAAGATCTTTTCTGATGGAGGTGAAGGCATTTTTTCTTTGTCTTTGCTCTCTGCATCCTTTTTATCTACAGCCTCTGTTTTTGCTGGCTGTGGAACTAAGGCATCATATTTAGGTTGCTCAACAGTCTTACTATCTTTCGCAGATTCTTGTTGCTTTGTGTCTAATGGTCCTGCTGCAAAAGGGTGTGCACCCTCCTGGACACGGAATTCCATCTTCGTGGCTGCAAGTAAATCTGAAGTAGTTTGTTTGGGTTTTATAACAATATTATTTAAAGCACTTACAGGCAGGCAGTCATGTGGCTCGTAACACCTTGGTAAGAATGATGGGATGGAAAGGAAAAAAGATGCAAACATGCAGCAAGGCCATCCACCTAGAAATCTGCTTTAGAGTGTTAAATCCTAGTTTCATTTCAATATATGAGGTTTTATAGCGAAAATGTGAGTTTTACACTTATAAATGTAACCACTGAAATGAGATGGTTTCATGTGAATTCTTCTCCTTCATGATTTGTATACAACAGTAACCCCACAAATAATCCTCACTTTGCATTGGCAGCTTCGCTGCACTCTGTAGCTTTATGTTAGTTTTGCACTAGTAACGTCTGCAACTTTAATCAAATCAATTATATATTTGTGTATATATTGCTGATATTTAAAACATATGTATTTATACATTTCTGTATCTTTTTTGCATTTTTCTTCTACATGCAGTCTGACCTAAAGAGATAATGCATGCAAAAGGTTTTGAAAGTGCCAGAAGAGGTTGTTTTTTTAATTGTACCGACTTTTAACATTCACTGTTTGGCAAATGATGAAAATCTCACTACTGTCACGAAATCACCATGTGTAAATCAGCAACAGACCTATTAATAGAGCCAGATCTTGAAGGTCTGGTCTTTAAAACGGCCAGTCACCTACAGCTGTAACTGAAGTAAAAGAATACTTGACTAACCCTAATTAAGCTAATTTGAAACTAAAAAAAATCTTACTCTTATACTCTGTCACTATATTTTCAGACAGTAATACCTAGTTAAGTTTTTTTTAATACACATGCTATTAAACATTAATAGCTTGATCTCTTTTTAATATGCTATAGAAAACAATGGTTCCTATCATTCTGAAATCTTCCTATAATTGAAAATATGGAGAGACTGCAGAATGTGGGAGATCTTTCTGCAGCAATCTGTAAAAAAATGTTATCAGTTTTTTCTAAAGCTTGTTACAACTAGCATTGGACCAGTGCTGAATTTCATCAGATCTGATTTGAAATCCCCAGAGCCACCTTTTTTTTCTGATGTATCTGATATTTTTTAGAACAATTAGTATCCAAGTATTGGGCATTCTTTAAATATTTGCATATGTTAATGCTGGGTCCAAAAAGCAACTGCCATTCTAAACTCTACAGGTAGCCAAAGCAGAAGACTACAACTACAATAATTTTGCTCCTTTATGTTTTTATATTTGGTGACTGACTTGAAAACCCTGCAAAGACATGGTCACTGGGCTGATGTCATCCTCACTTCACAGAAACTAAATAGCTAGATACTGCTTTTCTCTTTGCATCCTACTGTGCCTCTTACTGTAGTGCAAATGAACAATACCAATGGCATCAAAACATATTCTGACTGCCAAAGGAATTCGGTGTTCTTCAGATGGGCCAGCCAGAACACCAGCCTCCCAAATGCAGCATTTCTTAGCCAGGTATGGAGTGGGTACATCACTATTCCACACAAGATGTCTTTCCATCTTGTTGCGCTGGCTGAGGAGAAATACCATTAAAAGGTAAATCCTGAAGCCTAGTTCTTATGTACTGAAAAACTATCGCAGCAAATATTTTGTTCAGAGTACGGATCAGAACTTCACCCAATGCACCCAATTCTAGCCTTCACTTTGAAGGCAAAGGTCCTATGGAAGTGATGGAAGTTTTTCCTAAGTAGGGCACTCCAGCTGCGTTAAACATTTGTAATAAGGTAAGACACACGAAAAAATCAGAGTTCTAGCAATGACTGAAGAGAGGAAGGGTGGACTCAATGAATGGCAGGGGTATGACATAAGAAGCATTAGCTTTAAGGAAGCTAAACCAGAATGCACTGAAGCACACACAAAAAAACCCAAATCAAACAAACAAAAAACCTGCATACTGCAAATGAAAACATTTCTACAGTTTAAGCATCTTTATGTCATAGTCAAAGGCAATAAGTCTGCTGTTTGAAAGAAACGCAGATGAATCTCTGCACCAAAAAGAAAAAAATATACACAGATTAGCAATGTGACTGGCAAACACATCTGAGATGGGGAAAAAGGGCTTGCACATAGGAATCAGCTTAGCTGCAAAGCACATTTTATCATGGCAAAGTAAAAAATCAGGAATCAGCCGCAGCGGTGGGAAACCATGTTGTCATACAGCACCTATGCAATCGTATTATCTGCTACACACTCTTCAAGCATAATAACAAGAGCACTCGTACTAACAAATGGGAAAAACAGAAAATGAAGCAGCCTTGGAAAGCACTGGAGAAAGCTGGAATAGGATTCACCAGGAGCAAACACATGCAAACCGAGAGGACACACCTTCCCCGGCTGAGGAAGGGGATGTGTCTTTCAGGGGTGCTGCCGCCACAATAGTTACACTCTCCCTGCTGGATGCCACACTTGGCGCTTTGTCTTCACAACACACTTTGGCCTCTGAACCAGAAACCAACTGACCCTCACAGAGGCCCTTTGCCTGGTCCGGAGGCTCAGTGGGCTCATGCTCTTTCCCCATGTGCATCCCAGGAAGAGCAGCAGGTTTTGCTTCCATAGCCACTTGACTCTTTACCGGTTCTTCTTCTTGAGGATGGAAAAAGGAGGTAACATCAACACCAACAGTAAATACCAAGCACACAGCTGAACAGGACTGCTTTCACATAACACTTTCAGCTCAACATTTTGGATTTAAGTGTGTCAAAAGACTTTTAGTATCCAGTCTGTCTTTTAGTCACCATGGAACCAAATTTTCCTTAGGGAAAAAAAACAAATCGAAAGCCTGTCTTCCCCAGAGAAGCATGTTTATGCTGTAAGAGGAGAGCTGAAAGTGTTTTACAGGTATACCTCTCCCAAAAATGACTGTGGGTCCAATAGTCATTGCAAAGGGAGATGGTATTGAAAATGGAGATGGTATTGAACAATGGATGGCTCTGAAAACATCAATGCATCAATGAGCTCAAAAGTACACCGATATTTTCCTGATAAATGTGCTGTTTAATCCAGTACAAGACATTCAACTGAGGTGGAAGAAGGTCTGAGGCATTAATTTCTTTCCACTGACCTTGGTAATACTGACTGCTAAATGCTAGCAAGCCAATCTATTGCATGAAACCTGGATTCGGCAAAATACCGAGCACTTTCATAGTCTTAACAGGCCTTGTGCATGGCTGATAACTAATGGTTTTTGCAAGATTTCAGCCAATACATTGAACGGGTTCACAAACAAGTTTGCCCTTAAGCTGTTTGATATTTGAAATCTATATAAGAAAATCACCATTTAAACACAAGGACTCTTCATTTTGTTCGCTGTTTCCCCATTAGCCCCCTCATCATCATTTAAGTCAAAGAAACTAAAGAATTCGATATAACTATTTGTTCACCTGAATCTCTAAAATATATCACTCAGCCTACAGACTATTAGAATCAGTATATTAATATCAAGAAGTCTTTACTCATGCCATGGCAGAAGAATGATTAGAAAAGCCTCCATTCAGGACTTGTACTCCTGCCACTGCTACTCAGACAAAAATTACTACGCACTATTAGTATTCTCCCTGATAAGAAGTCAGGATTAAGAGTGAAACCTTTGATTCAGCAACATATGTAAGCAGATGACCAGAAGCCGTGCTGCAGGCACTCTGATGACCTTCCTTGGTTTAAAGTGTGTCTTATGATTAAGTACTTTGCTGAATTACCTTGCAACAAAGTGATTTCAAATCTGGAAGTGGCTGCATCCAGCCTTTTGCTATTAAAATAAAACCTCTTTACAAGGCCTTGATTTTTCTCCTGAGATTGGCCTGGTGAAGACCAGACAATGAACCATCTCTTTCATTTATGGCCTTTAAAAGAGTGATTTACAGAACACAGACACTATTTGAGTCTGAGAAAATATCATTATGTAAAGAACAACACGTTATTAATAACATAAAATAACTAAAGTTAGATACACTATCTTAAATGAACAGAAGCCAGAAGATTCAGAATCAAACCTGGACCGATGCCTGAGTGTTACAGGGATACTTACACAGGGGCAGATTGTAAAAGCAGTCTGGCAGGATAGCAGGTCTCCAGATCTAAGAGGGCCTGACTTGATTAACTTCCTTTACTTTTCCCAATCTCATGTAGTTTTTTATGTGCATCCCTTTCAACTAAAAAATATTAGGGAAAGCCTCTCATTTTAATCTATGCAATTTCAGATATACACCTCCATTTTCTGAGACACTTCACGCAATGCTATGTAACTAAAAATAATTCCTCAAACTGGAAAGTTATCCCCGACTTAACAAAGGAATCCTCTATTCTCTGTGCAGCAGACTCTAATGCCAAGCAGACTGGCAGCCTATAGGCAGCAAGTGGTGTGGGGGGGACTGTTTCATAATGACTATCTTTCCACTGATGATCCAGCTTATTCTCCTTTTTGTTTTACCCCACACTGATGTTCTGAGATCTTACACTTTCACCACAGGCAGATGCATATGACTGAAAAGGAAGCTGCCTGTGAACTAACCAGGCCAGGAGTGCTCTAAGTACAGGTACAGGCGTTCCAGCTACAGTGATTTTCTATCTCCTCGAGCTTCAGGCAGCCATGCTGACATTAACAATCTTCAGTTATTAGCATTGATCTCTTACTGGTGCTGTTGCAGTATTAGGCTAAATTGTCCTGTTAATTTAGAGCAACTGGTTTTCTTGAAATGACCTAGTGAGCAGTCTCAAGTATACAGCTCCATCCTCCCGAGACACAAACCTTTCAGTACTAATTTTAACTTCAGCTCCTGTGTCTCAAGGTTGAGTCAGCCAAATGCTGTGAAATCAAGCATCATCTGTTTTGCCTTGAAGAAGTCAGCTTATCTGTTAGTCACTGTCAAAAGCCATTTCACTTTTAGGTAACCCCCCCTAATAAAATATTACTTACTGATGTGCTCAGGCCATAGAAAAAGGAAGTACAGAGAGACAATAAACCTTTTTCTCCCCCTTGTTTGCAGTCAGCTGGCAAAACGCTAATGGGGTGTGTTCACAAAACAACTGGAATTCAAACATGACCCGGTACTGCCTGTAATCACCTGTGTACACTGAGGTAAAACTTACTTTGCCTGCCAGAAAATAAAAGACCTCCCACAGCTATCTTTGGTATAGATGTGGGGGTTTTTCCCATTGTGTTAACAACTGATTTACCTCCAGTAACCATCTTTTTGGCCTAGTTTGCACATTGGCAGTATTTCTCTGGCACAGAGAAAAAATTAGCTTCCACATCTTTGAATTAACTGCTCCTTTCGCTTCTGCTATAAGCCAGGTCTGGAGACCAAGAGCTCTGATTTAAGCAGGGGCCATGGTGACAATGCCCCCAAAGCTGCATTCGTTGCTCATGCTGCAGCTTTACCTTGACACGAAGAGACTCTTTGAGGGGTGTTATTTCAGTGTGGGGAAAAAATACAACTATGTTTCCCTCCCCAGAAGGCAGCAAACCCAGGCACATATAGAATGGAATGGATGGCAGGTGGGTAGAGGGGAAGAGGAACCAAATGGGACCATGCTCAGTTCACCTTCATCATGGCCCAATAAGACCTCTGTGCTCTTCACTGTGGCACTGGGACGTGTACTAGAGCCAGTCCACTCTGAGCTGAACAAATGGTGTTCATAGTACTCCTCATCGGAATTGTAGGGCTCATCATCGGGCACAGACACTGAAATGGAGGGGGCCAGGTGTTTACGCCACTCCCTGCCGGCAGCAGGCCCACAGCTACAGTGCTGTAGCAGTCCCACCTTATCCTCCGCCCCTTCATCTACAAACAGACACATACACAGACAAATGCTGCAGGACAGACAGAGAGACACAGAAAACAAAAGACAGAATGGACACATGCTCTAACGACACTAGCCAATACGTCGTGCTGCGGAGCGGATGACGCCAGCCAGGCTACGGGTTAATGCAGGATGGAGGAATGAGCCAGCCGCCCATTTTAACACATGGGTCATGTAGGAGGTTTGCAAACATTGTAAACCAACCATTGGAGTACGGGAATTCAAAAAGTACACACGTTATTTAGAGGAACACATTGCACACATATCACGTATCACTCTGTATTATACCTGACTGTATTAAAGACCTCTGAAGTGTCCTGATACAGTTGTATCCCCTCATAGTCATCAGATAAAATACTTGAAAATGTAAAATTTAAAAAGCCTTTTAATTAAAAGGAAACCAGTTTACACTTTGGCCAGCAGTGACTTTATTCTTCATTGTGTCTATTTCAAAATTCCCCACTTTCTTCTTTCTCCTATACATAATATTTAAATAACCAAAAAAACCCTTCCCCAAATAGCTTCTTTTTTCTCCCCTGATAAAAGTCACAGAAAGCTGCTCACAGCAGTCTCTGTTAGTCCTGTATTCTATGCTGTTGTGTCATGTTTCCATGGGTAAACTAGCTCCCACCTTGGTGTTTGCTAATGCTTTGGAATTACAGCTTTATTCACCCATCACTGTAGCATTGCAGAAAATCACATAATCATCTCAGGACTACACCTGCTACTGACAGCTACAGGGACAGGGAGTTTGAGTTGTTTTTTGCAAGACAAAGGATAATAATACTACCCAGTGGAAATGACTGGCCTACCACCTGATCCGTACAAATCTAGAGGGGAGACTTGAGAGCTCATGTAGGCTGAAGTGTCCTCTCATCACGAATAAAGTTATGAAAAAACTAAACATCTATTGCTAAACAAAAGACATTTAAGCCCATTCTCGGTGTATGACAACTGGCAGTTTGATGAACACTACATTCATCGGGTGCCTCAAGCACCTGCAGCTCTTCCACTGGATTTCCTACTAGCTTCAAGAAAAAGTCCATGCTTGGTGTCCCTGGTCTTTCCCCAGGCAATTATAACTCAAAGAATTTCCTCAGAGCCTTCAAAACTTTCACTCTCAGATTCAGAACACGGAATCACAAAGCAAGGCTTTAACACAGGCACAGTAACAGATATCAACCAGATCTCTGTGTGCGACCCCAAAATAAGATAGCTCATGGATGCAGTTCTGAGTGCCATTTGATCCAAAACAGTTCCATCTGTAAGAGCTCTAAGGTTCTTTCTGGCAAACACTAAGGTTTAAGATTCTTTTTATAGCACACCATGACAAGACATTGTCTGTGTCTTTAAAAAAGCATCATCTGCTTTCTGCAGCAACAGAAAGCAAGCCTCCTGTAATGACATGGATTTCTTCTACCTGGGAAAGGAATGCTATAGAAGCAACATATTCAGGCTCAATCGCCCCCAAAAAGGAAGGAAAACTAGTAATGGCAATATTAGTAGCTCCTGTATGTATCACAGTCCTGCAAAGAAAGATTGTCTGTGTTTAAGATTGGTGCCATCCCCTGAGGCCATCCAGGACCAAAGGTATGCTGTGTGTACCTGTGCACAAATACCATCCACAGAACTTGGTTTAAGAAAACCATTCTCACTGTTTCTTCCAGGGCACAAAGAGTGCCCGAACCACAGCTGCTTCACTCTTGCAGTGGAATCCAAACCCCAAATTCAGGAGTTTATGCATTACTAAAAGAGCTAGGTGTGGAAAGATAAGCTGGCAAGCTGCTTCTGCCAAGCAGGAAGCTCTGCAGAGCACTGCAATAGGAAATGCTAAACACAGTGCTGTGCCTAAAGCTTCCCACTTTTCCCTGGTACTCCAGGGCCAGCACCAAGGTTGCAGGGAAGCAGCAACCTCGATCCACTTGCAATGCAGAACCACTGCATTTCTTCTCCACAGAAGCCCTTAAAAAATTCTGTAACAGATTTGAGAGGTCTCGTGGTTTGCAAAAGGCAAGTTACGAGGGGTGAGCCCATGGCTCAGAGGGCGAGACAACAGGAATTGATTCCCTCCCTAACCCAAGAAGGTTCAAAAGTGCAACTCCCACTCCTCTGCACGGTGCCCTCACACCAGCCCTGTATTACTGAGGGCAGGAGTGGAATGGGCTGACGCACTCGCCGCCTCTTCTGCTGGAACTGGGACATTGTGGAGAAGAGAAGGTTGATACGGTCAGAAGCGGAACACAAAGGATGAGGTGCAAAAGGGGAGGTTCTCCTTCCAGCTGTGGGTTATATTTATCCAAGGGCCCTTCAAAAGCAAAACGCATCAACAAGAGTGAAGATGAGTCCTTAGGATGTTTCTATACTGATGCAAACAAAGCTGAAAATTCCTTCTTTATAGGCTCTGAATGGATTGTAGGCAAGAAAATACAGGCCCTGCCACTGCTCCTTAAAACTACGGAACTGACAACAGTAAAAAACCTTAATACATATTATTGTGATGGTCCAAAATCATTAGGAGTCCAAAGTCTAGTACTGTTTGGGGTTGTTACAGCTGCAGCTATTACAGATTTACATTGTTTATTTAACATTTTGAATAAAGATATTTTCAAAATTACTGCAGATAATTTCATTAACAGCATAATGATGTCTTTAAAGGAGGATATGGGTTTATTTCAACAAAAATAAAAAGCCTTTATTTTAGTCCCTTCTAATCTTTTTAATCTCAAAGCGTGGGAAAAATCCCTAATGCATTCTGAAGTCCAAGAATAAAATCTCTTCTCACAAAGACTAATTCTGCTTCAGCTTCCATGTATATTTTAAGAATGCCTTTCAAGAAGTAATTTTCCCTGTCAATAGAATCATTTTCACAGGACACTTGATTCTTTTCAGTTTGCAAAACATTCATATTTGGTATATAAAGCCGAACATGAAATGTCTGTTTCAAAATGGAAGACAGTCTATCAAAGGCATCCTTTTACCCTGTAACATTGATGGAAATTTTTACATGAAGACATTGTTGACCATTGTCAAAAGGCACAGAGCACAAAAGAAATGCCAAGTTGGCAAGAGAACATTGCATCAGCCCTGCATGACTAGATAAAACTGATAAAAGGGTTAGAGGGTGTTAGGGAGAATTTAGTTTCCTGAAGGCAATTATGTTATTAGAGTTGAAATAAATGAAATAATTTCCATAAGGCAAATCATTCTCTTACCTTCTGCAGCAGTAAAAAGGGACAGGTTCATTTGAACGTTGTCTGCAGCCAAATCAAAGGAACCTACATCCACTGACTCCTTTCTCTCATGAAATACAGCTGACCCACAAACCTCTCTGTCTTTTCTACCTTTTTTTTTTTATTTTAATTTGTGTTTGCTGCATGGCTGGCCACATCCACCTTTGTCATGTCTACAACAGTGATTTCCTTCCTACTATGACTGAAGGAAGTCTCTTGAACTCAAAGCAATGTGACACACTGACAAGTGCATTAGGAAAAGCAAGAAGGGGAAAAAAGGTGTGAGAGATACACCAAGTGCTCACCTTTTTTGTTCAACAAATTAATAAAGTGCATTCTACTGAGCAGAAAGACAGACAGTGTAAAGATGCATGAGGATGGACAGCCAGGTGGTATCAGGAATGGGAGGTTTAAACTAGTACACTAAAACTGGGTCAAACCCTACTGAGGGAAACTCTTCTGAATGGGAGCTTTGCCTGAATAAAAATGACAGGTCTGGCTCACTCAGGTCAGCAAAAGCTCATATTACCCACAGAAAATAAGGACCCCATCTTCTAAGAGCAGAACACAAGACCTTTACTACCATTAACTACATTGAATTGAGAACTTTGATATTTTGGGGAAAAGCAACATAATATATTTATTATTTCCAAGTTCTTTCTGTTGCTTCAACCAGCTCTACTTTGAGTTCCAGTTTGAGAGCTGGACATGAACAAGAACCTTCCAGCAGAGTGCATTAATGACTCAGCACATCATTTCTGTCCACACTTCCCCTCTGAACTGGCCATCTGCTCTGAAAAACGAAGAGTTGAATCAAAACGTTGTCATGGAAAAGTCTTGAATGTTTTTAAAAAACATGACGCTGTGTAAATCATCAAAAACATTTCCCAAACACTTTCAGTCCATGTAAGCACCCCTGTGGGGTAAGTAAATAAGTGCTAATATATTAATTCAATTTTACATGCAAAGAAGGAGGAAATCAACATTATGTGACTTGCTGAGTCATATGCACAGCTGGGAATTGTAGGGTCTGGTAGTTGAGCATAATGTCAAGTTGTATAGTGTTTTGCCAGCTTCCTATGCTAGTACAGCTAACAAAATGCTTTCCATTTGCTTACGGGGCAATTTACAACCTCCTGTCAATTAATCCATATAAGTATCAGTATGTGTGCAAATAATACAGCTGATAGAAACAGCAAGCAAAGTTAATCTTCAGCCTGAGGCTAATGGAAGAACCTCGACATCAGCCTGAAGTAGCACAAGCCCTTTACTGTGATATGAAAAATTAAAAATCATACACTGGACTAGCCAAGTGAACTATATGTTAGAAAATCGTGGTAAAACCCTAGTAACAATTCTAAAAACCTTCGCCAATGCCTTATCAGCTTTCTTTTCAGTCAGTAGTTTTGATTGCCATTAACTCTGGCTGATGAGACTGGGAACTGCTGTACTATTTTTTAAACACACAATGGGCATATGTTTTGGGTTTTTTTTTAAAAACACTAATCAATGAATCAAGGTCTTTATATTGGTTACTAACCAATTTGGTTACTACATCCAGTAGGTATTTCCAATAGAGTAGACTGACAAATGTTGTTAACACAGTCTGTAATAGCATTGTGTCAAAAATGACTTGAAGATGGAACATGCCTGATTGCAGAGTCCTCATAAACTGAGAGCCAGACTATGCTAGCACATGAAATAACAACCATCCATCCACTTGCAAAATTCATAGAGGCTGTGTGTTAAAATACCCAAGTTTGTTCAGCAGATGATAAGAAATTATTTTCATGCACTTATGTAATAAGAAGAAAGAAAAAATGCTAAAAGAAGATCCCAAGAAGGAAATAAATGGACACAGAAAGATGCTACTGACATGGCAGAGTTCAACTGACAGTCCCCTGGAGATTCTGAACCCAAATCCTTCTCTCTTTTGCCCGTGACACAGCTCAGTTTTGACACACTGCTGTCTCCCTGAACGGATGGCCTTGTTGCAGCAGTCGTCTTCTTCGAACAAAGCACTGAGCACACACCTACACTGCGAAAACTTCACTGGCATTTAGCATTAAACATTAACTGCTTAACATTAAGCCAACATTTCAGTTCTTCACTGCAGGAGATTTTAGCAGGAGAAGAATGCAGTGATCATGGGCTACTGACATTAAACATTTGTTGTGCAGAACAGAATAGAAATTTGATTTGTGAGACTAGAATGTATACAGAACCTCCAGTACATGCAGGCACTGAAGCATGAATTACAGATCGAGGGCCAAAGAAATGATCCACCTCTGAATCCAACTGCTTTCATACATTTAAGACTCCAAAGCTAATGGTAATTAAAAAAAAAAAGCAGTCAAATAAGAAAAGAAAGATGACCCATGTTGAATCAGAGTTTTGGTGACCACACTGGGACAACAGACACCTTGGGTTACACTGCAAACAAGAGATAGAAAGGTGAGCAGCACCATCTCTTTTCTTTAGTATGGACATACTTAACATATCCTGGCAGTTACCTCTGTACATGTGTCTACCTCATCCATGCATTGCAGCTGGTTTGAAGATGGGGAGTTATTGCTGAGAATGTCTTATCTTTTCACATGAAGGTGCAGAAAGTATTTCCATTTTCTGATTATCCCATCCTTTAGATACATGTCTCATCCCTCTGCTGATGGTTGTGCACTGCAATGTCCAGGAAACCCTTACCTTCCTCCAGAGCTCCAGTCTGCTCAGAAGCTGGCGATGGAGGTGGGGAAGGAGGCAGGTTGGCTGACTCTTCAACTGCTAGAAATTGAACAGTGAAAACGAAATACAGCAATTAATTGCAGGGAGACCAATGCATGATGCAGGCTGCAGTCAGCCTGTTCTGCCCAGCTGAGGAATGACCCAATGGGGACTCATGCCTACTGGATTTTCAGACAGCCCTTGCAGAATACGCAGACTTTGGAAGTTACAATAACAGGATTTTTTGTTTGTTTGTTTTTGTTTGGTTTTTTTTGTGTGTGTGTGTTTTCTGATGGTATGAATTATTTACAAGATTCTGGTCATAGAGTACGATATAAAAATCAAGTACAAGACAATATTTTAAAACAGCACTGCCTCTTAGAAAACCTTCAGTCACTCAAGGCAACACAAATAAAGTATCTGAGCATGAGATATCACAGTTCATGCCAACCATCAGAAATTGGCATCCAGTATCTTCAATTTACCTCAAGTACATGAATAAAAAACATTCTTCACATTTTCTTTTCTTCTGCTGCTGAGTTCAAGGTTAATCACAGTAAACATGAAAATATTGCTTGTCTAAATACAAAAGACATCAGCATAGGGAACTTCTGTCAGTCGTGACATTAACGATGATTCAGTTGAGCTAGGCACAGTGAAAACTTAGATGCACTTAGATTAGGTTTTAGATTCATTCCCAGTCACGAAACCAGATGCTGAAACCAGATGATTTTTTTCAATTATTTCAATTCAAGTACGATGAAATTCCAAACAAACTGTTCCTTAAATGAACTTAGAAAAACCTCTGCACCTGATCTCATATCAAGTTTGAGAATTTTTTTTCTTTAAAAACACATTCACTTATGGGGCTTAATCAATGTTTAAAAAAAAAAGGAACAAATCTGTTTTAACAGATCTGTCTTATCAATGGCACCTCTCAACAAGCAGATCTCAGTTTCCAATTCAGGGCTTCTTCTTCTCAAGCACAGGAAGGCCACTGTCAAACCCCAGCAGAACTTTCCAGGCTTCCTCCTATTGATTTCAGTGTGGTTTGGAAAAGACTGTATGGGACTTGTCCTTAAGACGTGCTGTCCAGGGCCAGAGTATTTATACATTCAGCACAGTTCAACTGACCACAGGAACTGTAACACCAACAGTTGTTAATCGAAGACATACTTCTCACAATGTTTTTTAAACGACTTATCTGACTAGATAGAACTGAATACCCATTTTGCCTCTCCCAGGCCCCAGTGAAGAGATATGCACTTAAATATGTACAAAGTGGTTTGCAGACTTGGGGTCTTCCATGTAAAACCGAGTGTCTGCAAAGAATGGAATTACCAAGTGACGCATGTTCCTGCTGCAGTTCAAAGGCAGTTCAATGAAGCAAAAGACCTTGGGAACCAAATTTCCAACAAATATTCTAAATTACTCATTGACTTTAATTCAGTCCTGGGTAGGGTCCAGTCACTGCACTGAAGCAAGCAGAGCATCTGTGGGGAAAACACCACAATGCACTGTTTTGATTTAACCACAACATAGGTGCACTCAGTAGAACTTCTCTGGGGCAGGCCTGCAAGACTTCCCTACCTCTGGATGGACTATGGCCTTTCTCTGGCTTTTGGTTTACATGTTTTGAACTACTGCAGAAGTTTTCCGGCAAGGAGGACACACTTCAGTTACAAATGGCTGTATACCTACTTGGTTTTATACATATACACATATATACACGTACAAACTTGTATTTCAGGATGGGGACACAGCATGGACCAGTGGCAGCGGTACCATTCCCAATTTAGAATACTGCCTTCTATCATGTGTGACTCCTCTCACAGTCTTCCCTCACCCTGCCTGGCTGCTAATCCCTCTGCACCCTCACCTGCTGTGCCCCATTCCTTTCTGCTTCCTGTTGAGGTCCTCCCCCTCCATCTATTTGAGCAGCTACCACCCAACCAGCAAAGCCTCCCTTTTTATATGCTCTCCCATCTTTGCCTCTCCAGACATCAATCTTTCACGTTGTACATGGCTGAATGCAAACAGTCCCACCAAATACAGTGACAGAACCCCTACCACCAATAACACTCACACGTGTGCCACTCTGGAGTCAGAAACCAGATGGAGAAGTGCTGTTAGAGCAAACAGGGAATGAGACAGTCACGGAGCACAAAGAACTGGGAATACTAGGATACTGCCATTATTATTATGTGGTTCCAGCACTTACCCAGTGGTGCTGCAGCTTACCCATGACCATAATCAATGTGAATACATGGCTGGAACTGTGTTTTGTAATATACATACACACAATACTTGCAGGCACAAGGATACTTGGAACATCCTTTGTCTCATTTTACCTAAAGGTAGTGGTCCAGGCTGATCTTTGTGCTGGGCTTCTTTTTCCTGCTCGCCTTTCAGGACTGCTACAGCTTCAGCTGTTACTACTTGTACTATCCTTGCAGACACTTCTTCTGTGGCAGCAGCAAAGTCAGAAAGAAAAAAAAGAAAAGCATGCTAATCAGAATGGTGTTTTAAAATCATCTAGATTAGTTTAATCAATAAAAAATAGAGGCCAACTCAATTAATTTTTAAAAGATAATCTGTTTTCCTGAAACACAAGGAAATCATAAAATAGAAGGACCAGATATTCCAAAGATCTCAGCAGAAAATGCTGAGTACTTACAAAAATCAGGATCCCAGCCTATACAGCAAAATACACAAGGCATCATTATTAAATGTTCTTTCTGTTAGGGACAACATGTAGCAACTGCAAAATTTTAAGATGTTCCTTTATTAAATGTCTAGAAGAAATTTTTTAGATACTGTTTTGTACACAGAGGTAGAATGGCCAGCTGAGTAATGGGATTTCTTGATATTTAATATATGAAGTGAGTTGCATTGTAATATGCAGTTTGGATGCCCTTTCCTTAACAGCACATACTCAGTATGCATTAAAGACACCTCCCAGACAACCATCTATGCTGATGAGGGACTTGAAAAAGAAGAGCCAAGTAACATTTCCGTATGATCAAAATGCATATTTTGTCTTCCTACCCTTTTTAAGACTGTGACACAAAGCTTTATCTAAACAGTAGGCCTGACTATCATGCAGAGAAATTGCAATGGATAACGTTTGTTTGGTGGGATGAGCTCTTGGGTCCCACTCTCAGACACAGGCTTGGCTCCCAGCTGTCACTCTTGCTGTGCTCAGAGCAGGGGAGGGGACTTGAATCCAGCTGGTTCAGACTTGACAGACCTGGGTGCAATGGGAGCCACGCTCTGATCTTCCCCACTGCCCTCAAGGTGCGGCACAGCCAAGAGGGACTGAGGAATGGGGTGTTCTGGTGATGACCAGAGATTGGCAGTGGGATCACTAAAGGAGTAAATACCTCCAAACTGAGAAGCTGCATCTCAGCACCAGATCCATTCAAAGGGGGAGTGAAATGTCATCAGATACACAGCCACATGTGGCTTCTTGCACTATAGGCAGTTCAAGTGCCTTTGATCTAATGAATCAAGATCTTAAGGGTTGGTCCAGCAGAACCATCTACAAAAGAATTCAGAGGAAAAGGGTTTCTTATTCTTATCTGCATATTAGCCCACTCTTGCTTAGTCATTAGTCAATATATTCCTCTCTCTCAGCCAAACTCAGTGGAAATAAACTCCCTCACGCTCCAGCTCTGTCTTGAGTGCTGGCTGAGAGCTGTGGCCAATGCAGTTGCAGCTGAGCCCTAGGGAAGGCCACAAGCTGCATGGTCACAGCCCAGAAGCTGCACTGCTGGGCACACACCTGAGAACAAAGCAAAACTTCAATGCTGCTCCAGCCCTCGCATGGGGACAGAGATTTGTAATGGCAGATGTCAATACACTCTGCTCCTGTTGGAGCCCCCATTAACCACTATCCTGGAGGCAGGAATAAAAGCTCTCTGCTTACTCATTACTGCGACCTTCAGACAAGGACTGGCTGGGAAGAGCAAGTATATTTGAATCAATGCCCTACATGTAACTTCACAGCAACCATGCTGACAAGGGATGCTCTCCATTAGATTAATAATGATTTTTTTCCACAGATAGTACTCTTACAGATTTCCTTTGTACTTTTAACGTAAAGTTATTGTTCTTTGTTATTTAGAGAAGCTGATTTCTTCTCCTCCCTAAAAACACAGATGTGAGCTACTTGACTTTCACAGCCACATTTGTCTAAAAGCAAAGTGCTAGGTTAATCTTTCTTTTGAACAAACTATTTAATGGGGTATTAAAAATCTCCACCCACTGGCAAAGAACATTCCTAATTGTTGATATTTATATCTTACAGTTCACTTTCCTCCAGACTAGTCATCTGTAGGGCAGTGACTGCAACAGTTCCATTGGCTGCTGCCAAGAGCAAGAGAGATGGATGAATACGTCACAACTACCAAGCAATGAAAAAAATAAGCTGATTTGAAAAACTGTTAACCCCAAAATAGAAGAATGTAAACTTGTCAAGGATAAATTCAGACTGGATGCTGCTTTCCTACTGTCAGGGGTGTGAAGTGCTGGCAGCCTTCAACATAAGAGGAAACAAATCAACTGGCTTTGAAATGGGGCTTGATACATTTATGAAAGGGACTACATATGATATAGGTGCCTACTAGTAGTAAGAGACTGCAAATAGCAGCTCTAGTTCTCTGTTTTATTTAACAACATGCCCCTAGTACGATAACAAACTCCCCTTTGTAGTTAAGTAGATGTAATCGAGCACCATAACCCCATAAATCAAGTTGCACATGTGGCCAGTCCTATAAACCAAAGAACAGGAATACTGATTTAAAGCCCAGCAATCTTCCTGGCTGCCTTTCCAAGGCCTGCACCTCATTTTGGGGCTTTTTGAATTTCTCCTGCTTCCACACCTGCTGGATGCTGGGGATGCTTCTCAGCACCTCTTGCTTCCTTCCACTTGTGAGAAACATGGAACAGACACTTCCCAGACCCTCCCAGACCCTCATATGGTGCTTCTGTTGCAGAGCAGTGGACTGGACAGGAATCTGGCATCTTTACAAGCCCTGACAGCTCCCTGTGTTGTGAGGCACACGCAGCCCACAAAGAACAAGCGATTCTGAGGAAAACCTGGAGAATGAACCTGAGGCTTGGCCCACCCTCCTCCTGCAGACACATGTTGCACTCCCCACACCAACCATGGTGTGCTGCAACGCCTTGCATGGGTGGCATATAAACTACTCTTCCAGAAAGCATCTTTTATACCTGGTATATCCCTGCTCAGATTCTGCTCTTTCAGAACTGGAAACAGTGTCATCCTGACAGCTTTGGTGAGCATGGAGAATGGCCCAGAGCTTTGCAGAGTCCCACAGCTCCAGGAGAACCCATGTCAATTCCCATCACCACTTTACACCTGAAGGATGTGACACACGACCCTTCTGTCAAAATTTCCATGAACCTACTAATCCCAACACCAGTGACAAAAGCAGCATCAAGTCTATACTGTTAGTTCAGATGAAAAAAATCAAGACGCAACAAGGAAGACTGTTAAGACAATGAATTTTTTAAGCCTATTTATACACAAAAATTTAAAGAAAAGGCTCCCATTAACTTCTGATATAGAATATGCAATGATATACCAGATCTAGTACCCTGGAGCATATCCAAAAGAAACCCACTTGGTCAACTGCTTTCCATCAGCCAAGCTCCTACAACCCTCCTCCCAGCAACGTAAGACAAATCCCTATTAAAAATGGCTTCCTATCTTACAGAATTTACACTCTTTCCCATCCAGCCTGGTTCTCTGGTGCAACTGAGCTCTCCAAGGCTGGAAGACAGTTCCCACCCTCTCAGCTGTCTTCCTGAGTTCATTTCCATGGGACAATGTTCCACAGGGAGATATGTCTGGGGATGAAAGACTGCCGTCTGAAAAATGTAAATTTCAATTTCAGGCTATGCAAAACAAGTAAATAAAAATACAAATGGCCTCTGGGCTTTAGTTTTGTTTGGTTTGTTTTGTTTAGCAGGGGTTTTAAATCGAGAAAGGCTTCTGAACACTCTGCTGATGGATATTTTGGGTGACACAGGAGGCATGGGCAGTTCACCAGAAGAGCAGTGCTTTTGCTATACATGACTGCTGTAAAAGGACAGACATTTCTGTACTAATGGACACTATAAATAGCAGATCCAATGGGTAAGTCAAATCCTCACAGGGCAGCTATTGCGACTTTTCATAGTTTTCTCATGGTTCAGTTAAAGTGCAAGGAAGCCTAATGATACAGAACAAAAAAAACCCCCCAAACAAACAAAAAACCACACACACACACAAAAAAAAGAAAAAAAGAAAAAAAAAAGGAGAGACTTTGCCAGCCTGGATTTCTTTTCCCTGTTTTCTGATTCTACTTTGTGCAACAAAGATGGCACTAACATATTAAAGGTAATACCAAATACATGTATTTCTTAAAGGCACAAGAACCTTGGCTTCACGTTATGCTCCAGCAGAACAAAGAACAGAAACATGCCTTTCCTTTGCATTTTGCAGAGAGTAAAATACTGCTTCTTTTTAGCAAGATGTCAACTGCTCATGATACTGGACATAGAGCTTCAAAGTTTGATTTCAAGGAATGTACCCAAAAGTATGGGCAGTCCTTGGATGTGATGTCCATAACGGAGTGGAGACTGTAAAAGACCCTCAGCACAACCTCTCCAAAGCCCCTTGACAAGGAGCAGGCTGAGGTGAGGCCAGGAGCTGACACAGAGGGACAATGGCTCTGCTGCTCCCTTGAAGGTTGTCAGCTCAGACCAGGCTCTGACGGGGCTGTCAGGTCAGCTCTGCTCAGCTGCTGCCAGTGCCATGACTGCTCTCTGGCAGGAACAGAGGACTCTCCTCTGATGAGAGGCCAGGCGCCTGTCCGGGGAACTACAGTAATTTAAACCAAAGTTAAAACTCAAACAAGTAAACACACTGTGCTCCTGGTTTTGGAAGTCACCCCAATTCTTCTATAAGACCCAGCCACCAACATACCAAATTAGGAGACCTGGAAACTCCCTGCCCCACAGATAACTCAGGGGACATAAACTCTTTCAGAGAATTGGGATGCACAGGGCACACTGAACCAGCTGCTGATGGTATGGGGAGCTGCAGCCTTTCTTCTTGGCTGGGTTTAGAAAGCCTGCTGCCTCCAAAGGCTGCTCTCCCCTCCTCACAAGCACACCCAGGGGCACAACAGCTGCCCAATCCCCCCTCAACCGCTCGGGCACTGACATTTAAACAGAAGTAGGCATCATCCAGACATTCCCTCCAGACACCTGAACCCGTCTTCACTGAAAGAGACTCAAGCAGGGGTAGTTAAACAGGTTACATGCCAAAGCATGGTTAGAGCAGAGCGCAGGATCTGGGATCAGATCCTGTACAAGGCCAAGATGTAATTCTGAATCCCTCCTTCATTTCTTATTGATGCTACTCCAGTTGTCATAGGATTGCTGATGTCTCCACTGCCACCTGAATCCATTACCTACAGTACTTTCATTTCCCAGGAAACCTTTCCACTCCATTAACCTTTCTAACAGACGGGTCTACCAGCCCCAGAGACAGATTAACAGATGGTGGCAAGAGCCTTTTAAAAAAGGTGTCTGAGCTTTCACCAAATATCTCTATAAAAAAACCCCAGGCAACTATAAAGGCAAGGGCAAAAATCAGATCTGTGACACACCTGCAGAGTGATATGTGGTGTCTGTTCCTTTTCTGCCCTTTTAATGGTTTTCCTTCAGTCTCTGGCACTTTTTCCTCTTTCTCTTCCAAGCTACCATGACCTCAGGCTCCATGGAAAAGCTGAGTTTCTCACAAATACCACCTCCTAGGTCAAACTGCTTGGGCTCAGCTGTTTGCCTCTGACAGCCCTCATACAGCAGTGCCTTTTATCTTCTCTCTCTTCCCTACCCCTCTGTGCAATGCTGTATGATTATTTTGAGGACTCTTTTTGACAGGAGACACTGCCTATGGGCAGGGCTCGCAGCATCTCCCTGCCTTGCAGGCACGTAACCTTGCAGGTACGTGACCTGGCGCTACAGCAAGGATCCAGCTGGCAGAGGAACCAGGGCTGGTACAGCTCGACCTAGGCAACAGCCTGCTCATCACCTCAGGAAACAGTGTCTGATTTCTCAGGCCACAGTGGCTTCAGTCAGACCAGAGTTTGTCTCCCCAGCTCTTCCTCTCCTTCCCTGCCTGTAGTTGCCTGTGTTTCATTGCTGCCATTCAGCCAGATCACTCAGCACACCTATCTACTGCTTCTTCCCACTTAAGAACCCATTTCACAGCAACAGGGATAGCTCCTCCTAAAGGGAAAATGCATTCCACATCCCCACAATTTCACTAGGATGCTCTTCCCAGACTGGAGCAGCATCCCCCCCCTCCCTCTTCCTGACAACATCTCTATCCAATGCCACTATGGTGGCAGCAGACCTTAAGTTTGCCGTAGCCACGGAAGATGCCATCCGGTCTCTGTAAAGCAGAACTTGTTTAAGGCACAAAGTTTAACATGCTGGAACCGCATGGCACAACAAATGCTCCAGAAGAAAACTGAAGGAAAGGGATGATAGAAAAGAGGGACAGAAAGGAGGAGACTCAAAATTGTGTCAAAACTTCACATGCATTCACAGTGCCACCCCTCAGACACCTACCAAGAAAATGAACAGTCAGCTCCGTTAAAGCAAAGGGTAATCAGTGCTCCCGGAGCACTGAGGCTAAAGTAGGGATTAAAGTAAGTCACAATCAGATGGAAAGGATAAAATAATATGTTTCATTAATTTTGTTACATTTTAGGGAAGGGACACAAGCAGAGCACAGCAAAAGGATTAGCTATATGTGTGCTAGCAGAATTGGGAAAACAAAGCAATTTCAGTCAAAATGTGCCTGTCAAAATCCTCAGTGGGGCGCAGAGCAGTTTCCAAGGTAACCGTCACTAATTGTTGGCACAGTGGAAGGCAGTCAACAACAAAAGCACAGAGCAACCTGCACTGCTTAGTGAGGCAAAACACCCCACATATTCCTGCGGAAAGGAAGGATGCAAAGCGGCTATTTTCTATCTCTGACAATTTGAAAAGCAAACAGGACCTATGGATTTTTTCCCCCCCGGGTACTGCAATTATGAGTGCAGCAAGACTACAAACCAAACAGCTATTCGATTTGTTTAGAGGCATTAGCTAAGCCCCTAAGGACAGGCCCTGAATTCACGCTCAGCTCTCCTGGAAGCTGGTGAATGACTTGTTTCAATCAAGACTGCCGAAACACCGGGGGAAAAAAGACCCAGGTGTCACCCAGTGACATTTGTGGAGGGAAAACCGAAGATACATCTTGGACTTCATCACTAGGATCTTGACAACTCCATGTACTGCCATTTTGCACTTGGATTAAAACAGAAATGCACAGCAGTAATCAAAGCAGTATGAATAAGTCATATAAACCCCAAATAATGCCAACAGATTAGTGCTTGCAACCGGCAGAAAAAGCAGTAACATAGCTTTACAGAATTCAAATATTGGCTTTCAAACAGCTTTTATGAGTGTAAATATTTTGCTGTAAGTAGGTCCTTGATCTGGATGTTGGCAATATCAGCTGTAATTGGCAGGAGGTACGAAAGCAAATAATAGGAACATCAGTTTTTAAATTAAATGCAACCACAACACAGCGGACAAGTATCATTTCCCTAATAAACTCGTTGACTTTAAGCTACTACAGCATCAGTGAGGATAGTGACAGATTAATTTAATCACCAGGATTCACCAGCTAACCAACAGAACAGGTCAGAAAAGGCTTGTGTTTTGGGAAAGAGCTTTGACTGTTTAATGCATTGAATCCCCAAGGTATAAACATTCAGATTATCTTCAGGGAAGGATGTACTGCAGTCACTACATGGGAAGAGCATGAACAGGTGAGCTACAGCTGACCCAGCAGTTTCACATCCCCATGAGCCCCACAGCAAAGAGCTTATGCCTCTGTGTTTTAGGATACTTAGGTATTCAACAGTTCCTCCTATGTTCTAGATTGTAAATCTGAACCACCATTATCCAGCCCCTTAAAACTGTTGGACTTGATCTTGGAGCTCTTTTCCAACCTAAGCCATTTTATGATTCTAACGCTATCTGCATTATAGCAGAGTAAATCAGGTGCACAACTGGTGTCAGACTGGCTTTGTTCTGGTACAAACAGGAGGGTGGAGGGCACCTTTCCCGTGCACTTTCAGCTGTTCTGCAGCACTTGGGGAAGCAGAGGGGAAGCTTGGGCTGCCCGTCCTTGGATTGCTTCCACATGTTCTGTGTGTGCTTCAGCTCCATTACCCTGACTGTATTTTCCTGATTACACTCTTCATCGAGAGAGTTGGTCACATAGTCCAAATCTCAAGGCATACAGTGGCAAAATCCAAAGCGAATCATGCTGGGAAGCCAAGAGCCATTCAGAAAGCTCCAGTGAGCCTCCTCCTGTGGCTCCCCAGCACATTCATTAGGCAGAGGCCTGTGCCATGCTCTCTGGCAGCTGTAGAACAGAACAAGGGATCAGTCCCCTCCCCAGCTCTCCTTGAAAGATGTAAGTCTGTTAAAAAGGAGTCATACAAAGGTCAGTACACTAAAGCAACACTTTAAAAATGAGGCCTCATTACTGCAAATACTCGCTCTCTGTGCATCCCCTGAGTCACATCTTCTTAAGTCTACTGCCTGGAACAAAATATTTACTGTCAGCATTTCCCAGCTAAGTCAGAGGTGGGAAAGGCTATCAGTTCTGGTTTGTCTGATGCATGGGCAACACAGTTTACAGCTAACACGCAATACTGAAGCAGACAACATTAGACCCTCAGCCAGGGCAATGCAGTGAGGTCCCACTGCCTCTACTCAGACTTGGTATCAGCTCAAAACATCTCCTGCACATACAAAGCAGCTCTATCTCTCCCCAAAATATGAATTCCCTAGGACTCATGCAGAAGAAATCACTTTGGCTTCCAAAGAACCACATATTTAATCCTTTATCTGTGAGTAAATATACACAATCAGTAACTCAAATCAATATTTACTTTAACTTAAGTACAAGTTAAAATTTTAAACAAAGAGTCTTTTAAGAACCTCTGCAGAAGTCAGTGGAGCTTCAGCCACCTACAGCAGAAGGTGATATGTGCCTTAAAATACATTTTTTTGGCTCCTTTTGGGAATTCTTTAAACTTTTTTTTTAGGTTTTTAAACACAGTGTTTTCTGTGACCTTTAAAAAAATTTTCAAAGCATGCTATATAAACTCCGCTGGATTTAAGTTTAAAATTAACATTAACCTATTAACCTGTGCACACATTGTGTGGGATTTAGTTGTGCCTGATCAGGAGGACTGAAGATCACTCTGTCAATGCCAACAGAATGCTGTTTTGACCTGTCAGGGGATATTTAACACACAGAAAATGCAGCAATGCCGTGTCCCGTTCACCTTCAGGCTCACACTGCCAGCCCAGCTCTGCAGTACAGCAACAGCTGCATGGCCAATCACTTCCTACTCCTACTTCCTAGCCCCCGTACCTTGGCAGGTGGGATTCTCCTGCTGACTGAGGAACAGTGTTCTGTATGTCCAAATGAGTGTGTGCAATGTCTCCACAGTCAGGCAGAGCAGAATGGGGCATACAAAATTAACTCAGTCCCACAGGGACTGGGCCGTAGATAGATGGTCAGAGCAGTTCTCAGCCAAGCTCAGCAGTTCTGCATCTCTCCCCCTCCCTTCTAGCACTGCACTAGCTGAAAGGAGCATTTCCTCTGACCAGGACTCGTCCCTGAATGCTCACATAGCCTGCTCCTATCCACTGCAACACTGCCAACTCACACCTGTGTGATGTGATCAGGAAAAAAGAAATGTGCACGTCCTCTTGAAGAAGGGAGATGTCAAAAGCCCTCTATGTACCTTTTGTGTGCACCAGTGCACTGGCACTGTTTGCCCAGAGAAGCTGTGGCTGCCTCATCCCTGGCAGTGTTCAAGGCCAGGTTGGATGGAGCTCTGAGCAACCTGAGCTAGTGAAAGTTATCCCTGCCCATGGCAGGGGATTTGGAACTAGATGATCTTTAAGGTCCCTTCCAATCCAGGCTATTCTATGACTCTGTGACTTTATGAACTACCTCTTCCACTTCTTTTGGCAGAGCTGTCTTCTCTTGGCACTTAAACATCTGCAAGCTTTGCAGCCCCGGTTCTGGGGGATGTCCGGGTGCTGTGGGGAGTGTTGAGACCAGGGCTGGGGGTCACTGCAGCCACTGAGAGAGCTGCATCCAGAAACAGAACTCTCAAGTGTACTGAAAATGAGGAGCTGCTGTGGAAAATCCAGATCACAGTGGAGCTCCACTGGATGGTCGAGATGCAGATGGGAGCACAGATGAAGAACAAAAGAAAAAAGCTAGAGACAATACAAGGGAGAAAAGAGGAAGAGAAGAGCTGACAGAGCAATTGTTGAGAAGGACAGTATATTCTTAAATAGAGAAAGAATGACAGGGAAAGGAAAGAGAAAGCAACTCATGGACAGGAACAGCTAAGGATTAGTTTCCTTTACAGCTCACCACCAACCTGTTCAGGCTGTGCTACCCTAGATGTGGCACATAACTCTGGATTTGGGGTAAAAAGCAACAGTCACAGATGAATCCTTTTCCCTCTTCTGATATGTGGTGCAAAGCTGTGGATGAAAACAGTTTATCAGCAAGACTGTCACATCTATGCAGCAACTGGCAGCATGGGCAGCAGACCCGACTGCAAATCAGTTTCATCCCAACTGCCACAGGCTATATGGGTTGCTAGGAGCTGTACCAAACTGATCATGTATCACTATGGATTAGTCTCAAGGAAAGAAATGGGAATAAAAAGTGAAATACCTGGGGTTTATTTTTACCTCCCAAAATACACAGTGCTTCCAAGTGAAACTGATTTCCATGAAATATTCCATCGACTTAGGTCTAAGTGAAAATGACCCTCTGCGAAGCAGCTAACAGGTTTTCCTGCCCTGGAGCTAATGATATCTCACAGTTATTTTCCATATACTGCATGCAACTAAACCTAAAGTTTTGAACAAGTATTTTCCACACCTAGCAGGAAATCACTCATATGATCTGATGTACACAGCTGGGGTGCCTTGAGTTTCCTGCACTTTTGCATGTCACCAGGAATGTCTCAGTACTAACAAAACCCCAAGAAACAACCCAAACTGCATTTCTAAGTTATCACTTCAGAAGAGGTTTTCCAAGCACCACTGACTCTGTTTTGTAGTCAGTCTGTGAAACAGCACAGAAAAAGTAAATGCTTTGCTCAGCATTTCTCAAGGAACAAATGACAGTGTAAACACCTGCACAAGGACCTCTCACTTTCACTCTTGCCTTTGAATTTCCAGGTCAGACTTTGGTAGGGACAGGCACTTAGTCATCAGTGCTCATCTGCCAGCTATTGCCAGCTGCTTTATGCTGATTTCCATCCCTTCAGCTGGCAAAGGAAAAAAACCCCTGTATTAATTATCATTACAAGGACTGAATTTAAAGTGATCCTTTAATCTACTAGTACCAATTCCACAAAATGAAAAACCCAAACCAAAACACCAGTACATGCCAAGTTTTGCTGTCCTTACCCAAGATATGTTTATAGCAAGAGAAGAGATGACTTTTTTCTCTATATTGTAACCTCACAGACTAAAGCAGCAGCAAAGACAAAGAGAGCTCTCCCTTGCTTCCTTCTAGTATTACCTTTGAATTTCTCACTCAAATTAAAACCCAGATTACCTTTGCTTTCCAATCTTAATGCAGAGTAGCTCATCAGGGTGAGTCCAACCAAGAATTTTGCATATATATCTCTATCACATTTTGCACAGAAGATATGCCCCGAAGTAGTATTTCCTTTCCATTTCCACCAAAGTTGTGCCTCAGTGAGGACTGCAGAGTGAGGTCCTCAGTGCAAAGTGCTTCCAGTCTCTTCCCTGTCTCCTTTAACCTTGAAAAGCAAATGGTAGAGGAAAGGAGGAAAAAATTAAATCCTCCTTGCCTTTTGTCATCCAGCCTGGCTGTGGCTCAGAGCCGTCACAGGGAGCCTGTGTACTCCTGAATGCTAAATAAGCTCCCAGGCTACATACTTTCTCTCAGAGGAGCTTAAAAAGAGATCTCACTCTGTGCAGGGCCATGTTGGCATGGCAACGGGGAAAAAAAAGGATTCAGCAATGCCTGGTGCTCCTCGCAAGAGCAGCAGACTTTGTGTGACTCTCATTTTTGTGAGGGGTGTGATGGCACCTACCTGCTCTCCACCAAAGGTTAAACACGTGCCCAGTGGGGAAGGGCCCATGTCCAGCCTGGACGGTGGCAGGACTTGCCTCCATCAGACGGACCCGGGGATGCCTTGTGCCAGGCTAACCTGTCCTTAGCCAAGGCTGGAATGCGCACCAAGTACGCACCTGAGCTTCCACTACACCAAGAGCAGAGGAAGGGATCTGTGAAGCACAGGGCTGACCAGGTTAATGACCACACTTCCAGGCAAGGGGCCTGGGAATGTGGCCAGCAACACCCATGTCCCAGCCTGTCATCTAAGAACCTCCTGCTTCCCTTTCAAGGTAACTTTGGAGAAGAAGTTGCTATTTCAGCTCTGAAGCAAGAGTAGCCGTGTGGCTGCAACAAAAAGGCTCTGTTGTTTAGTAATAAGCCTTCCTCCAAGTATTCCTGCCCTCAGATCGAAACTGGAATGGAAGAGAATATGCTAGCACAGTCCCCAGCAATACCACCTTCCTGCTGCAGAGACCTCTCCCCAGTACCAAGCACTGCCCAGTGCTCAGGCATGTCCTCTATGCTGCCATCCTGGGGATGACCTCCCTGGAGACATGACAGGGGTGAACCATTGAAATGCTTCATTTCCACCTCTCTGCAAGGGGCACAGCTGAGTCCAGCCCTGCGCAGGGCTGTGCCACCTGGTCACGGCTCTGCCACAGCCCTCCTGGCAGACCCAGGGTAACTCTCGTCACATCTGGATGCCGTTTCTCCTGGCCTTTACAAGTCCTGTCTATGTAATTCATAAATGTCTCCTACCACACACCACACACTTCACACTCTGAAAAGGACTTCAGCACAACAGGCCACAGATTAGAACGTGGCCTCTGGACACAACTGGCCCACCAGTTACTCTTCTGATGCCAGTGCTGGAGAGTCAAGATCTGAACAGCAAAGTCTGCATTTACAGCCCCCATCAGAGGAGGCAGCCAAGCAGGGATAGCAAGGAGAGACGAGAGAGGCAAGCAGACAGCAGGGAGACAAAAGCAGAAGATTTAACATCCAGGATGCATTCGGTGTTTGACAGGATACTCATCCTTCAGCAGCAATAGCTCGCTACAGCAGGTCCCCAAGAATGGCTGTAGGTGTTTTCAAAAGGCAACTTCAATAAATGCTGCCCATGGAGTACAGTCTGAAGCAGCAGTGTGGTTGGAACAACATGTTAGGAAAGATATTTCCTTCACCGCCCAGCCTTGTTGCTCCTCGTTGTTTTCTGTGATTGTTATCAATTGCATTTTCTGGGAATGCTGATGGCACCAAGCAAGCGCTGGTTGCCAGGCCAACATGCTCTCATTTCTTAAGGAAAGCATAGCTGCTTGTGCAATTGTCTCTTACAACGCTCATTTGTAACAAGAAAACACCAAAGTGAACCAAAACATCAGGGAGCCCAAAGGAAAGGGCTAGTTAAGGCCTTCTCTTGGCCAGATGCAAGACTGATGTGGCACAATGCAGGAGCTGACTGTAATGGTGTTACTGCACCCGGTATGAAAAACAGTTATCAAATGCAAATCTGAACCACACACTCCTAGGGGAGCTTAGGTATCAGAGAGACTGATGTTCTCTGCCTGTCTGACTCCCAGCCATGGGAGTCAACAGCATCCGCACACGTGGGTTATCTCACTCCACTCCCTTTCAGGCAATAATTTTTGTATGTTTGCTCTGCCCAAAACTGTGTCAGACCCTCTAGTTCCGACCAATACGTTTCAATCACTGATTTCTGAAGTCTCAAGAGGAGGTGGGACGGCAGAACCAGCCCCTCAGAGAGAGGTTATGACAAAACACAGTGTCTCACTGGATTTAGTGACTAATAGGGCCAGATACAGAAAAACATGCAGCGACTGGTCTCTACAGCAGTTATCAAATATTTTAGAGTCAGGGAGAACATAACTGTGGGTAGGGGACGTGTGATGGAATTTCTGGGCATTCACTCCTGCTCCTCTGCAGAAGGACAACTGAGAAAGACCTCTACAGCTTAATGGAGAATGGTAAAAAACCCAACATTTGCCACAAGTGCCCCAGAGTGGCTCTGCAGCCTCCACCTATGCTGTCTTCAGCAATATAATTTGAACATGTCTATAATATTCCAGTAACGTGTCCCAGAAAATGACACTTGTACTATGCTTCACACGTAGAAGAAAAGTTTCAGAAGCCCAGTATGTTCATCTGTATCTAAATTGGCAGAGATGATAGTCACAGTAATTGCTGTCACATTTCCTGGGCAAAGGGAGGGAGATCAAAATGCCTAATTAACAGCTTCTGTCGCATAGGAGCTATCAATGACATAGTAAGATGCCTTCTTTCAGCTCTGTAAAATAAATAACAGAAACGGGACAAACAGCAATCACATTCAGCTCTGAATGTCAACGATTTTGCATCCTTCTGTACATTTTGTCTGCATTGCTCGAGACATGGCTTGCTGAAAATGCACATCTGATCAGACTGGGAGTCTACTTTTGGAAACAGGCATTCAGGGAGCTTGTTGAGGGGGCTCTGGTAACTCCAGGAGGGCTTGGGTAGCAGCAGGACAGCCAGTGTCAACAGCCAAATGAAAAGGAGAAAGGAGTCCTGTTGAAAAGAGAGACTAAAAAGGCCTCTATACCATGAAGGCTTGTTTGTATATTTACTGGCAGTGCCATCAGAGTACTATCGCTTGTACGGCAAGACAAAGGAAGCAAAAGGAGATTAAATGAGATGTCACTAGAAGAGGAACAAACCATTAGCACTCCACAGGACCAAGCTGTGAGTCAGTGCATTTCAGCCTGGAGAGGCTGTCATGTTTGCTGACCCCATCCACAGTGCTGCAGTCCTGCTCCATTGCAGCTCCAGGCCCAGTCCTGCGGGGCTGAGGGCCCTGAGCTGGCACAACTACGCACCACGGTGATCTTCTAACAGTGGTGAGGGCCGTGAACAGTATCTTCTTTACCTGGAGACTGGCTACTACGACGCAAGGATATGGGATATGGTCTGTTTCCTTGACACACAGCCACGTGGCTGAAATAAGAGTAACCCCTACCTTCAACATGGGTTTTTTGCACAGTCAACCTAAAGGGACTCCCCACCCCTGCTCAAGCATTACTAGTTATGCCAGGGAAGTCTTTCAGGCTGGCATTCCCCAGAGCTTACTGAAATACACTTATTTAAAGAGTAGTTGGTCACAGGTATAAATTTGTTGCAGGTGTCCATTTAGTCCAGCAAAACCAAGCCTAAAACAAAGGGCTACATTAGAACAAATTACATCAAAGTTGAAATGTGATTTGTCCCTCCCCACTTTTCTCTTTGGTTGTTCTCTGAAGACTGTGCTATTCCTGCAGTCTGAATCCCCGCCCCTCTGGGGTAATATCTGCCATCATGCAAAAGCTGTGCTGGCTCTGGATGGAACAGGTAAAACTGAACCTCCATTGTTCTTATCTTGTCTTTCAGTTTTTCTCTTTTTTCCCCTGTCGGTTCCTGCCCCTGCTTTGCTCCCTCACAGCTTTCATCTCTCCAGCTCTCAGCACTTCACCTCTCTCAGCTCTCCTGCTGCTGAGTCCATTCCCACATATTCCTCATTCCCTTACTCCTCCCTCAGCTCAATACCGCCACTTCTTCATTCCTCCTCATGGGTCTAGGGCTTCCCCCTCTTTCTGTTTTACTTATAGTCTAACACACACCAGTCTCTGTGTTCCCCCAGCCACCAAAAATCCAAACCTCTCTCGTGGATCTGTCACGGGCTCCCTCTCACCCACCTTTTCCATGACTCTAGAGCCCGGAGTGCTCAAGTCGAGCTGGTCCACTGTGCTGTGTCAGGAAGCCTGCTAGAGTTTTCCACCACCTCTTTGCATCCCACATAGTTTGGGTACCCTGCCAATTAATGAAGGGCTCAGTTTGTCACTCTGGTAGGACATGTTACTGTCCTTAACACTGTCTGACACCAGACACAGACACTGTCCTGAGGCTCTGGTAATACAATTTCAGGAAATGCTTTCCCTTCATCTGTCAAAAAAATAATTCATCAAATAACTGTGTGGGAAGTCCAAGCCCCCCTCTGATTACAAACCTGAATTTGCCATATAATGAAGAAAGCACTTAATCAGTTGAGTCACTGTACAGAAGGACATATTGTAGAAGATGGGTCACAATGCATCTAACTACTTTTATCCCTAATTATATAAATTCAACTGGTTAGTCACTACATTACTAAACAGAAAAAACAGATGCATTTTAAGTGTAAAAACTCAAACCTTTGCAGCTTGATATTCTTGCAATTCAAGTAAGATGGATTGTGTTGAATTGCTGGTTCGCAGAGCAGTACAGACACATGCTGCAGTGCATCTGTACTGCTCCTCACTGCTTCCTCCCCATTAGCTGACCACGACTTTCCAGTCAGCAAAGAAAAGGCTGTCACTCTTGTGTTTCGCTGAAAGTCTAATACATCCTGTGCTCTACCACGGGGTTCAACCCAGAGCTTTCCTTGTCAGCCCACTTCAGAGCAAGTTTCTGAGGATTACACTATCACACCCCCTTTGCAACACACATCTCACATGACATGAAAATGTTTGGCATGACAAAATCTGCAGATCTCATCCTCCATTCTTAATCCTCAGAATCCTCACCAAAGATGCCCTGGGACACGGACAGGCATGGACCAGGGAAAGCACACAAACTTGGTGGGTCTTGCGCTGTGGGATGTGGCAGAGTGTACCAAAGGCAAGGTGTCTTCAGGAGCACATCAGAAACAGCACAGGACTCGTGGCTGGCAGAGGCACAGGGCTGAGCTGGTCTGCCAAGGGCTCCTCCAAGTATATATGCAAATTTATATGCACAAATGCATATAAAAAGGAATAGCTGCTTTACTGCCCTTACTTATATCACATCCCTAACAGATTCCTGTGTGCTATACCAAAAAACCTGGCCTATTCTCTTTGACTTTGGTGGCTGCCAGATCAGGCCCTGAGGCTGCCCTGTCCACAGTGCTGTGCATTCTCCCGATTTCCCATCAGCCCATTTGAAAGGAGGGCATTGATGTGTCTCCATAATGCTGCCATTACCAGCTTGATACTTAGACAGATCAATCAAAGGCAACACAACAGCCAGATTCAGAGGACTCCAAAAGCTGAGGTCAGACTGAGTAACTCTTAGACAGATGCCGGAGAGACACATATACACAGAAAAGCAAATTTTAACTGTGCAAACCCAAAAATGTCACTTGCAGTGATAGATTGGATGCGTTTTGGCAAGAATTGTTACTTCCTCCCCCATTACCACCCTGCGCCTCTGCACTGGTGTTGGCATAAGGTGCCTTTGTACTGGTGGCCCGACTCTAACCTTTCCCTTAACACACAGCCCTCCAATTTCCCTGCAAATGGGTGTCCTGCTGCTTTGCTGTGCCCTGAGGAGACTATTGCACCATTGCAGAATACCTCTCCCTAGGAGAGGCTCATTTTGTGGCTAAAACCCAGCTCCTGGGTCAGTCAGGTGCTGGAGACCTTAGGCGAAACACCTCAAAATGTACCAGGGATGGGGCGATGGATGACTGCCTGGGAAATCCCTCCTTACACTACTGCTCTGCTGCGCATGAGCTGGTTGTTGCAGTTGCTGGGGATTTACAGACTCTGACATGAAGGCTAAGAATCTAAAGATTTTCCTAGGTTATAGTGCTGGAAGTGCACCAGGGAAAATAAAACCCCTGTAAATCCACTCAAACCCACAGTTTGGCTTAGTTATCTCCATTGACCTTGGCTCCCTGCACATTTTCTCCTCAGCTGTTTGCAGTCAGTAAGCTACCACAAATGATTAATTGGTTCGCATTATTGACAATTATGCGTATCAGAGTGGCATTTAAAAACCCTTCCTGACACAACATCCCACTGCAATTAAAATTTGCAAGCAGACTAACACAGCAAAGATGACTGAATTTGGTGATGAATGACAATCTTGATTTCATGATCAAACTCTGAATCAAACACCAAAAATGTAAACATCCTGCTTCACAATGTATTGACCGCATCCAGCTAGTAAATACCAGCGTAAAGTGGCAACACATGCTTTGGTCCCTTTCTATCACTACAGTAAGTTGCCAACAGGTTTCTCCTTCAAAAAGAGAAAAATTATTAAAAAAAATCATAAGTATCCTAAGATGGTTTACACTGCATTAATTACATGTGGACTTAGCCAGTGTGTGAGTGTGCAGTATGATAGTTTCCAGAGAGCTAGGAATTCATGCATGAAGGCAAGCAGTTTGAGGAACTTTTCTGGTGCTCGAGGGCAAACAAAGGTGCCATGAGACAGGCTATATTAAGACTCCCAAACAAAAGCTGTATGTATTGACAGTAAGTCCCCACACCAGAGATCTTGGAATCTGAGCAGATAGTGAGAAAAAAGCAGGGGAGGAGGAAATGAGGCCACAAAGATGTGACTGAAACAAATTTCACCCAGATCAAGAGAAATCTTGTTCCCTTGGCAAGTACATGTCCCCAGTCCTGCTGCCTGCCCTAGACCACACTGCCTCATTTTGTCTTGTTCTGCTGTTTAACTACTTGCCTCAAAAAGCAATGAGAAAATACACTACTATAACGCCCACTGAGGGCCAGCAGTGGGCTCCTGCCTCCTCTCACCCATTAGCTTCAAACTCCATCAGATCTCTCTCTGACCATCACTCAGAACCTGAGCTTGAGAGAGCCTGAGAAGAGCATTTCTCTCCCCCCTTTCTAAGGATAGGAAATTTCTCTTCATCCTGTAAAGTTATTCCCACTTCTGCACATGTATGAGAGGACTTCTCCAACACTGTGTGAAAAATCTGTGGCAAAGATGAGAGATGCATTTGGCCCTCACCCACCTCATATCAACCCCTAAGAACTGCAGCATCTTACCTCTCCTGCTTATTTGCTAGCTGAGCAGAGCATAAAGTTGGGTTACAGCAAACAGACAAGATCTTATTATTATCCCCCAATCATCAACAGTGTGTTCACCTGAATGCTCACAAAGGATTTCTTCTACCTTTGGCTTTCAAATTTTGGCTATCTACAAGAAAAGATTTAAAATCTAAACTTATTTACTTTTAGCTGAGATCTCCACTTCCAGTACAATTGCTTATAAAATGACTGTAGGGTCCAAGAGCCTTACAATTCTCCAGCTGCTGAGAAATTACAGATAGCATCACCAAATTCTGTCAACAGCCAAAAAACATTGCTAGAAAGATCTCTTTAGCATACATGAACAGATGCAGCAAGGGCAGTTGTGTCTGTACAAGAGAAATTCTTGCACTGTGCATTTGGGGTTTAAAGCAGAAACTCTGCAGAGAGCGAATTGGTATTTAACTCTAAAACGAAACTTGCTTTGCATATTTCATTTTGACACAGTCACATTTGTCTTTTATTTCTGCAAATAACAAGCTGCATCCTAAAACCTTATATAGTTTACAAATAGAGAAAGTCCCAGTGAGAATCTAGCTAGATATGGCTAGGCAAGAATGCATAAATGCTGACACTGAATTGTGGTGTTCCCGGTGACATTGAGCAATGCATCATTCTACAAATAGCATGTGGTTTCAAGAAGGTGGTGCTACTTGTGAGCAGTACCAGGAGAGTCCATCCTTTATGCAGTCACAAATGCATGAGCCATCCATGCACAGCAGTTGGGCAGTTTCCTACTCCCTCCAAGCCCAGAAGAGCTGAGCAGCTATACCAGTCTGTTCTCTTATCTCTAGAGAGGTGGCGCTGTCCCATTGACCAGACGGATTAAGGCATTGTTATGCCTTTCCTGAAGCCTTTTCAGAGCCCTGCCCAGGACCCTGAGTAAGGATACAAGCTGTGCAAGCCTAGGTGAAGATGTAGCCCTTGATGTGAAGAGCTAGTGTCCTTCCAAAGCACATGGTCCCTCACGTCAGCTCCCCCATGTCCCTGGGCATACTTGGCTCCAGCTAACATTTCCCCTTGGAGAAATATCCAGTGGCCTGCAGAGCCCCGTGTTCTGCAGCAGGGCATTGAGGTGCATTACCTGCGGTCTCCCTGTCCCCTGATGACAGCTCTCCGTTGATCCCATTCTCTTTGGTCTGAGCATATGTCCCTGGCTGCTCATGGCCACCCAGTCTCGGCCCTTCGTCCTCTCGGTAGGGAAATCCATTGGCACTTCTGACCAGTCCGGCACCTGCACCACCCTGATCCTTAATTTCAGGTGAATGTGGGTGTGAAGAAGCCTCTGTTAGCTGACCTGAAGTCCAGTGTGGTGCCTTGGCTTCATCTTTCCTATCCTCCGCCATGGTTCCTTGCCTTCACCGCTTGGCCTGTAATGACACGAGCAGGAGAGATCAGCTCCAAGGGGTGACTGTGTCCCTGATCATCAGGTAGTGACCAGGTGGAGCACAGGCATGTCACCAGCAGTGCTACTGGTAAATTCATGTTCAGCAGATAAAAGAGGGTTTAAATGTAGAGGTGACTCTGTCCTAGTCATGGGTGAACTCATTTAAACTCAAAAGAAACCACCAGCAGTAAAAATTATGGATCAAGTCTACCCTGACTCTCATACGTCTTGCAATTATTAGCCCCAGTTTCTCAAGGGCTGCCCTATTGTTAATCTGATTTTAACTCATTGATTACACTTCAATGTTGACCCAATTAAAGAGACGTGAATCTGTCATCACAGTGCAACAACACCTTCCTGGGGCAGTAACGGGAAGAACACCACAACTGCTAGAAGAAGTGAAGCTGGTGTTGCAGTTGCAGAGGGCAGGTGCTTGTCAAGCACAGAAGGACAAGGCAACGTGTCCTCTGTAGCACATGCAATCTGCCACCTCCTGGGACAGAAACCATGCCTGAGAACATGCACTGACTTCCTGAACATATGCCAGTCCTGCTTACATCGCCTTTTACTTGCTGTTTTGTGACCATTCACACTTACTCCCTTTTATCCAAATGGTCCACGGGGAACAGTTGTTTCTCACACAAGCATGTGCATTCTCTTACGACTATCAGTACTCATACATACACAAAACCAATCATTATTTGCTACTTCACATATATTTCAATCCTGTTGATTAGCTCTCATTTGTCCAAGCCACTGCACAAGCCATAGGCTTTGCGTACTCCTCACACACAGATAAATGTAGCAGTAGTTCCTCAGTATGTAAACCTAGTAATGCAATAAAAATCACAATCCATGTTTTGATGATAAGATAACCTCTGGGGAGTAGAGGAAGGCTTGCCCCTGAGATAGCTACTTCAAAGTGAAAACAATCAGGCCTTTTCCAAATGCACTTGCCACCTCTCTTTTTCCTAGGAGAAGAAAAAACAAATAAAGAAACCAGCTGAACACAGTCAACCAGCCATGTTATTGCAGAGACTGAGCAGTCTAGAAAAGAAGACAAACTGGATAGTGCATATATTCTGCAGACATTTACCAGAAACCAAACAAACCAGAAAAAGAAACTAGTTTCCAAAAAGTCAGGTTAGTTTGCAAAAAAAACCTAAACACGAGAAAAAGGTATTGTTATTTGCCAGATAATCATTCAAAATTGATAATTCAACACCTTTCTGATCAGGTATTACCATTTAATAATAATGGCTTTCAGAGCTACTTCAAATTTAAAAAATAAATAAAATCACGGTGAATCACAAAAATTAGATTTCATTCACAGCATGTGACTCAAACTCTAGTTACGTAGCAAAAAAGGAACCTAATAACTCTTTTGCCCCCTGGTGAGATGAGGTTGTTTTGGGAAGTATAGTTCTGCCTGCTCTCACCCTAGCCCAGCTCCATTCCCTGGGAATAACTAACTGCACAGGGACTGCAGAAGCAGGTGAAACTTGCAGCCCAGGGTTTCCTCTGAGCTGCAGTGAAAATGGTGGGCTGAGCAGTACCACAAAGCAAGGAGATAGACCTCAATCAACCACAGAAAGAGTAAACACACTCCACACTGCCTTGCCTTCCCCACCTCCTTTACCCTCATGGGACATTCATCGGTGAGACATTCTGCATGTACAGCCAGAGCCTTAAGGCAGCCATCCCACATCGCACCAGAAAAACTGATGGTGTCATTACGAAAGGGAGAGTCTGAGGGGAGCAAAGACCCTCTCCTAAATACTCTCTGCACCTAGGTCCACTGACTGCATGACACTAGAGAATATTTCTGACCAGAGCCTTTCCAAAACATGAGGCCATGGGACAAATGTCTCCCTTTGACTAGGAATGAGCAGCACACATTGAAAGCCACCAGCATCTGGGATCTGAGGACAGAACAGAGCCTGCTCTGGGGAAAAAAATGAGACATTCTCATTTATGTCCCTTAAGGAAGCTCAAGAACACAAAAAAAACCCCCCAAAAACAACCAAATAAAAAACCCAAGCCCTAACTCAAGGCTTCCCTCACCAGCCTAGTGTGTTTTGAACTTGACAGCAAGCGCCAGGAGCAGGATGAACCTGCCCATCAGCTTCAGCAGTTCTGCCCCTGGATCACCCACGAGAGGAGACCAGAGCCGCAGCAGGACAGGAGGGTCATGCAAAAGCCAAGTGTGGGGAATGTCATTCTGAAAATCACTGGGGCAAATGTAATGGTTATACCCCACCACCACCAGTCTGGAAGCTCTTGTCCCTGAAGGGCCTTTCCTGTTTCCAGGCAGACACCTCCTGCTTCACTTGAAGCTCTTGAGAAAGGATATTCATATCCTCACAATGGACTGTGTCACAGAAGTCCCCTGTGAAAGTAACAGAACTGCTTTTATCTTCAAAAATAAATACAGTGGGCAGACTGCAATGAGAGCTGTGTGTATCTGGAGGCAGAATTTGGCTCAGTATTTACAATAGATGGTTACAGAGTGAAACATGGATGAATTCATTCCTGGCTCTGTTATTTATCAAGTGCTCTCAGAGTTTATAATGGTAGTAGAGACACAGTAAGTGAGTCAGACACTGCATCTTTGTACTCAGCAATTTAGCTGTGACTGAATCAGTACAGCCTGATCCATCCACATCTCATGTTCCAATCCAGAATACACGTGTGTGCTGTGCCCCATCAGGTGAGTTGTTTTCTGCCATTTTATTAGCATAGCATGGAATGAAATTAATCAGGTAATTTAAATATTGACATAGAAACACCAAGAGTGGACAGACAATACGGCAGAATTCCAATAATGAGAGGTATGCAATAAGAAGAAACCTGGAACAGTTTGGACAATCTAAGGAAACACTGTACTCAGGGAAGTGTAAAGTGCACAGACTGAAGTTTCTTAGTCTTTGCATAAACTGCAGTTAAGGCTTTCAAAAAAATCAGAAAAGAAGGGACAGTCGGTCCTCTAAAATTTCATGTTGCTTAGTTAAAATTAATTTGGATCTTTATGAGCCTTTCTTCCCTACCCTTTACAGCAGAACCTCATTATCAGGGAATACACAGCAGCAATCTCACAAGTACGTTCTCACTCTTTGCCTGTCACCAGTGAGAGGTTGGCCAAGGCAGCTGCTGGATCACAGCAAGAATGGTGGCAATGCTCACAGGCAGCACCAGCCTTGGCTGCACCAACACTCCAGCAGAGCCCCTTCCTCCAAAGCCATCCTGGCCACACCATGCCAATATTTCTTGGGGCAGGCTGTGTTAGGTACATGGCATGGGATTGTGGTAACAGTCCTCCCTCAGGATGCTCCTCACCTTGAAGCCTGATCAAAACTAGCTGTGCCAATCAGTAGGAGTGGGGTGGGAAATGCCCCCTCCTTCCAGAGGGATCAAACAGGGTGCAGGGGCATGGCTAGCAAGACCTCAGATACTCAGGGCTTCCAAAACTCCTCAATGAGACAGCCTAAAAGAGATTTTTTTAAAACATATTAAAGAGATTCAGAGAGTTTCTTTCAGAGAAAAGAAATCCATGAGGTGAGGTGTTCATAAATTTTTGAAGAGAAAAGAGAACCATATATTCTTTATGGACAATCATTTTGATTGTACCTTGGATTACGAAATGGATGAAAAATAACAGATGGTGCCTGGACCAGAGGCTGAACAAAGGAGGCTCACTGTGGAAAGGCAAAGAAAATTTGCCACAACTTGCAATGCTGCCAGAGGTGAGAAGGAGGGATGGCTGCAGCCTTGGGAGCAATGCATCAGACCTGCAGCACCGGCACAGCAGAGATGAGTTCTCGTACCAATCCTTCCTGCACGGGGTCTGGCCCTGTGACAGCAGAGATTTAAACACCTCTTGGAGCTCCCTGTGATCGGGCTCAGCACCAGAGGAGGCAGGCAGGTGGGAAGGGTGGGTCACACTGCTGCAGAAGCCACACAGCTCCTGATGAAGGGGAATGCTTTCACCTGGAGAAGTGTGAGTCTGACCAAGCCCCCTGCTCTGTGCTGTTACAAACCCTGCTCGGCCAGGTGGTGCACTTGCGTGCTGTACAGGAGGGATGCAATGCAGCATTCACTGCATTTCCATTAGCAGGAAGCAGGTTCATTCCACGCAAAACACAGGAACATGTATGAGCATGAACCTTTCAGTTGTTACTCCTTCCTCTCTTGGGAAAGTGTTCATTTCTCTGGGCTGCTCAAAAGCAGGGCGCACCTGAGCTGACCTGCTGTTGGATGTTCTCCTCCAAGAGACATGGTTGCTCAGCATGGAGGGCTGCCCTCATTCCCATGCCCAGGGACCACATCCACTCGCTCAAACTCCAGAAACATAAAACTGGGTGTTGTTCTCTCTTGCAATGATGAAATCACGGTCCTAGCAGTTTCTGACTGAAAAAAAACAATAAAACTACCACAGAGCTCACTTCGAGCTAAAAAGAATCCTTGTACATCTAATCCTGCTCCAACACCACCTTTTGTGTCAAACTGTTTCTATCCACAATGCTACATTTTTACACCATTTACCATTCAACAAGCACCCTCACACACCCCCATCTATCACAGTCATAATTGCTTCCCACAGGAGAAAGAAAAGGCATTTTAGCTGGTGAAGGAGATGGTAACCATAGCAACAGCACCATGACAACTATCAGTGGCATCTTAAACACGAGGCAAGGCAAAAACTTATTACCAATAGATTTGGTCCACAATAAGGATGACAAAAGCATTAAAGAAGCCATAACAATCAGTGCAGGCACCTACACAAAGAGACACAAATGTCTCCGGATAAAATTGCACACAGTCCTTCTGCACGTTTTAAGATGATGCACCATGACAGCCTTGTCTTCTCATCAGTCAGGAGAGACTGCAGTTCCTGCTCAATCCTATCTGGGATCTCTCCTGCCTCAGGGAGCTGGAGGGACTGAAGGATGGAAGGAGTGCTGCAAGAAAGCCAGGATGTTTTTCTAGCAGCTCCCAAATTTCTCAGTGGAGCCTTTTGTTTCCACAGGACTCATTGAAACAAGCCCTGAACAAGAATAGGGTTACTCTCAGGGAGGCAACTCAAGAGTCAGACACACTGCATTAATTTTTCCATCAAGCACAATACCAAAATGGGCACGGTGAGCCCTCCTCATGCACTTTGGAGAAGGCATTGCAGTTGGCAGGCTTGTCTGAAATTGGAGGCTCCGCAGCCCTTAGCACCCCTCTAAATGACCTGTGCCAAGGCTCTGACTTGAATTCTGGCAGAGAAAAAGATTCACCAACACTTGTGGCTACATCAGCTTTTTAACCCCCGGTGCAGAAGGCACTGAAAGAAACACCATGAACAAACAGCACTAGCTCCAAGGGCTGTAGCAGAGATAGTTACTTGGAATGTGATCAGACAGTGAAATGTTAAAAACTGTGGCCCTCTCAGGGCTTTTAAGGCGGAATTTTACAGGATTGCTGAGAGTGGGCACACTAAGAAATGGATCTTTCCCCATTTGAATACTTAATCACCCCCTGCACAGCCTTCCTCTCCTAACCCCCTTGTCTTTCAAATCACTGCAAGAATCTAACTGGGAATTCAACTTACTACATGGTAAACTTTGGAGATTTTCAACTCTATAATGAAACACTCAACAAGTCAGTCCTTATTTGTACTTTTACTGTCTTTTTTTTTGCTACCAAAGTAATTATAAAAGATTTGCCCCATTTATTAAGAATAATAAATAATTTCTCAAAAAGCTAAGAAGAACAGAGGAAACCTTTAGCTTAAGGAGGTGATCTTGAAGAGAAAAGGAGATTCAGAGAGCACCGAGGCGACAGTTGAAGACACATGACAACACCACAGCTGAGCTGGATGATGGGCTTTATAAGACAAAATACTACTTAATGAGAAAAAACCATCAGTCAGGGAAGTAGAGAACGTGATATAGTCACTGCAGACCAGGGGGAAAAAAGGCAGAACTAGGAGAAATATTCACAAACACATTACAGTAAATGCACTGTCAATGCTGCCAATGTTTCCTGAGTTTGGCCAGCTGAAACCTTGTCAGAAACAAACCCTGGCTGGCTAATAAAAATGAACACTGAATCCCTGGTTTTCCTCCCTGCTGGCACCTCCACTCTAATTTTTAGTGCTTATAAACAGCTCAGAAAAAGTCATCTCCTGCTTATTTATTGCACAGGTACAGAAGGTGACGACAGCACACACGATGCAGTTTATGATCTTCTAATTCTCTGACTCATATTTTCAAGCCTGTTGTTTGAAGAAGTGCCAGCCAAACTGCATGTTTGCCACAGCTGCTGCGAACAGGTCACACAGCCATGTGCTTCTTTTGCTCTCAAGTAACACTGATGAGCACTTGCATTTGCACAGGGTCTGGAAAAGGTAACCCATGAAAAGGCTGGAGTGAAATTTTGAAGGGTTTTTGTTTTTTTTTCCCCCCACACTGACCTTGCTAAGACACATTGATTTGATGTTGAATCTCTTTTCTCAGGAGACTCCATGAAGGATGACCTCTCACATTAGGTAATGAGGAATTAACTAATTATACTATAATGGTACTTGCACATTCTCCACATAACAGTACAAGGCTTTGCTCTTGCAAGCTGCAGTGGAGCTAACTCTGCCTGGACCGTTCAGCAGAGAGGTGCTTACCAACTTGTCTGCTAAGCAAAAATGCACACAACAAAATCTCACTTACCCAGAATCAGCCCTTTAAGGTGCGTCTTCCCCTTCTCTGCATACATGAATTACTTTTACATTCATTATTTCTTCCAGTTTCACCAAGATCTCATCAAGCATGACACATTTACACACGATCTTAGTTTTATTCAGTGAACTTTTAATTAGGAAAAAAAGTGCTGCCTCTACAAATCTGTCTGCATTTTTTAATTTTTCAAGGGTCTTACCTACCTATGGAAACTAATCCCATGCCTGCTACAACACAATCTTACCCAGATGCTATCTTTGGGAACATCATCACGTCAGCTACTACAAATGGCAAAAAGCATGTCCTGGGCTAATTTCTGGCAGATTCTTCCCCGTAAATAAATAACAGGAGAACCAGCCTACAGCAAAAACATGGAACATAGCCCTCTGAACTCTCTTCAGGGCCATGAACCAACAAAAGAGCAGGTAGCTCAAGAACTCCTGGGATAGACTTCCTGATCCAGCTGTCATCTTAACTTAGTTCTGTCCTTTCATATGCTGAAGTAAAGGAACACAGTCAATTATTCCGTAACTGAGCAAGCACCACAAAGATGATAATGCTGAAATGAAGTATGAAGACGATAGCAGGAAAGGATCTTAGAGGCCAGTTGCTGCACCAGCTTGTTTAGGTAAAAATTCTTCTATCTGGGAAAAAAGTTTCCTTTCCAGGTCAAGAGCAGCAAGATTATTCCTTTGCTGAGAGTGTTTTTAGCTTCACTTCCTAACACTCAGACACACCAGGCAACCATGCCAGGCACACGGTGGAAGCAGAAGTATCTTATCATCTACACAGGCATTGTTCATTCATGATGAAAAACGGCATCAGATGGAAGAAAACTTGTGTCGAGGTCCCTCTACCCAGAATTGCTTCAGCATCTTTGACTCAGATTCATGGTCAGGAAACCTTACAGCAGGCTCCCAGAAGCCCCTTACAGCCAACAGTAGTCAATGCTTTTAGCTGAACACAAAACTTCTAACTGTAAACAAACAAACAAATAGTACTAAGGAGACAAAGGATTGGAAAACTGTTTGAGAGAGGTTATTTGCAAACTCAGCCTGCTTCTATATTTACAGCAAACTTGGCAAACTGGACTAGCTACTGCTAGAATTTTCTTTCCTAGGGAATGCCTGAACAGCGACTGTTGTGCTGCAAAACCGTGGTCAGAAGTGGTGAGATTATTTTGTCCCTTCATAGTATTTTTCTAACCAATGATGTTATAAATAGAAGACTTATTTTAAATTAAATATGTATTACTTAAAAACATGCTGCCCACCCACACTCAGCCACCACTTGTGTGACCTGTGAATGTATACTGTATTTGGGCTTGATGAGATGCTATTATTTTGGTCCGTGTCTGGCCTTGATGCCTGTGAGAGTTGGTTCTTTCTTGTCAAGTTATGGAAAACAAGAACTGATAATTGGGACTCTGGCCTTGAAGGAGAAGCATCTTCTGTACACTGAAACAGTTTTGGGGCCTGGCTACTTGTCAACAGCCAGTCAAGGACGAGTCAAGGAGAAAAAGAAGGATGATGAAGTAACGACCATCGACCCAAAAAGGGAGACTATCGATATACCCTGTGCAGGGGGATTTCCAGTAATATAACAGGGGGGACAGACTGGAGGCCTCTATTCTGGGCGTGTGCTGGCCACATACACCCAGAGAGATGTCACAGACTGAGCGCGTAAAAAACAGAGTTCCTGCTCCAGGTGGAGGTGTGTGCTGACACAGAGGACAACGCTGCCTCCTATGGGGACGCCCGCTAAGTGTGCTGAGCCTACCGAAGCCCAAGGGTGCAGCAGCCAGTCCTACTGGGGGTCTTGAGCTCACTGGGGTTGGTATGGATAGTAACTGTATGAGTGGTATATGGGAGTATGGTGTACGGGTGTGGGAGTTGTCTTGGGGCTAGGTTTGTTTTGTTCTGTTCCCTTTGCTCAGATTTTCTTCCTTTTGTTTGCTACTTCTTTGCAATAAGTGCTGTTTGCTTGAATTCTAAATGGTGTCATAGTTTCAGCCTGGAATCCTTCCGAATCCTCCCTGGAACATATACCCAGACAAATAAAATAATCTCTCTACATCTGAAAAAGGAAATACTGAGAAATCTTCTGTGCTCAATCCCTAGACAGTAAAATCACAATATTTGGGATATAATTTTATCATGTGGTAGCTTTATCCCACCAAATCTTTACTCAACCAACCTAGAAAAAAAAACAAAGCAGGCAACCACTTTTCCAGACTGTTCAGGCAAAGGGACAAGAGGGCAAGAAGGACAGAGATAGAACTGAAGGAACTTGAAGCAGGAGCTGATTTTGCACCCCTTGCTTTCAGAGGAAGGTTTTCCTTCAAAGGGGTTCCAGTTCAGCTCTTGGGAAATGTACTGAAAGAGAAAGAGAAATTTATATGCCTGAGTGTGTATTTGAACTACAGTGATAATTTAAAGTTTAGTTTTTAATTACTTGGGTTCTTGAATTAAGAAAATTAAGGTACCTAAAGCATGAGGATGAATCAACTCACTGAGTCATTCAGCCTTTCTGAAATCTTAATCGCAGGACTTGCTGTCACCGCAAAGACCTGTTTCAGAGACTCGTCTCCTCCCAAGTTCCCATAAGTGTATACAACTACCTGATTCTCACTACAAGGTTTAACCTTGTTCTGCTGTCACTCCTTCCCATCTTGTGCTGAGAGGCTGATGTTATGTATGTGAAGTCAGTGGCATTCCCCCTGGGATAAAACGAAGAGTGAGTGACTTTGGGGGAGGTGTAAAACAAGTCCAGGAACAAGGAGTAGGGAAGGGTAAGAAAGTTGCCTTGGATAAAGAAAGTGCATGTCAAAAATTATAAGATGTGACTGATGAACAAATTCAGCAACTGAGGAAAAAGTCTGGGCAAAACCCGAGCCATGGGGCAGAGTGTGTGTCATTTTAATAAAGAGAGACAGCCAGGGAGAGGGAGGGAAGCTGGGATTTGCCATCTCCAATCAAACCATCCAGTGTAGACTCCTGTCACAAGCAGTGGCCAGCATGAGCTGCTCCACATGCAGAGGCAAGAAGATCCACAGACCTTCAGTCTCACATCAGCATGGTCTCAACACACAGTCTCTACCCAGTTACACATACCTAGTGATTTCCATCGCAGCCAGATGCCTACATGTCTATGAAGATCCAGATCATCATATTCTTTCCAGTACTAGCACTGCACAGAGAAGATATCTACAAGATGCCTTTCTGGACAAGGGAAGTAACCTGTGCCCTTCCATGGATGGCTGTCAGAAATTTCCATTAAAAGGACGACACCAAAAGCACAACAGGCACAATAGGTCATGCAGAGCATTGATGGACACAGAAAATTCACACGTGCATTTATGTGTTCAGGTGCTTCTGATGTCTTTTTTGAGAGGTACCCAGGATTCAACATATGATTCATCTTGAATTTCTCTATACTTCTTTTGCAAAGTCTTTCGACAGCACTAATGCTGATGTTGGTTTAGGATGCCGGAAAGCATTAATTATTAATCACAAACGAAATAAAGTAGACCTGGAAAAGGTACAGAGAGCTCAAGGAGGATAAGATCTGGAGAAGCTTCTGTGCAAGGAATGACTAGACATGCTAAGACTCTTGATCGTGGGAAAGGGAATGGGATACATGTTTATAAAAATACGTGCAAGTGTGCAGGGGGAAGACAAACAGAGAAGAGAAAATGAATAATCCCTCTCTCCACGAAGAGATACTCAAACAGAACTTGCTGGTGCCAGGCTTCCTGCACATAATTGGTGATTCTTTCCACTGTAGGGAATTACACTGTGCGGGAGCTGGTGCATGACAGAAGTTTACATAGCTTCAAAAGCCAACCGCTGATTTTTTATCTTTCATTAATTTTCCCATGATTTCTCAATCTGAGAGCCTTTTTGGGGAGGGCAATGTTTTTACCACATAAATAATATATAGATATAATGTAGATTAGAGGCTTTATTTCCTCTTTTAATATTGACTTTAAATATTGTATGGTTTGCTGTCACTCATTTTTAAAGGAAACCATTTCCCATCAAATGTGATGGAATGTCACATCCCCTCTTTGAGCATCACAATGTTTAACAAAATCTAATGAAAATATACTGTGCGACACAGACTGTAGTGCACTGTAATGAAAAGCACCTATCATTCAGCCAGACTTTAGCAAATGAATAGCTTTGCTGGTCTGACAAGTTTCTGTCTGAAACACAACCTTACATCCCAGACATGTGCTGTTCCATGTTCTTCTGCTGCAGCAAGAACAGGCTGTGCAGACCACATCTTGCCACCTGTGTGGGGCTCGTTTACTACATGAAGAAAGGGGGTGCCCATTTTTAACCTGTTCTGTGGAATCAACTTGATCACCTTAAGCTAAAAACCTATAGATAGCACACAGTGACACTGAGCTAAAGGTTAGGTGGGGGACATCAACAGGAACACCAGCTGAGACAAAGTGTTCTGGGGTAGGGGTGATGATGAAGAGGTAAAGCACATGAGCAGCAAGGAAGACAGATGGCCCTTCCAGAAGGACCTGGTTAGGTATCCAGAACCACCAGTTGTAGGAGCTCTGAGGAGATACTGTATGTAAATGTTTTATAGATGAGATACTCAGAGCTGCAACAGCGTAAGCAAAGTCTTGTATGTTTTCTTTTTCATTTAGGGCAAGCAGTCTGAAACACATGCCCCACCAGTGACCTCGACTCTGACCCAGAGGGACTGTCTCTGGTTGAAAAGATGATTCATTCACTCTGCTAGAAGGGCTGAATGAATAGGCAGTATTCAGACTGCAGAACACATCACTTGGGATTCCCTCAAAATTTAGGTCTGACATGACTGGGTCAGTAACCACGCACTTTTGTTCCTAGCTCCTTGAACAGAAATGTCTCCTTGCATCCTTCAGTGGTTCCCACAAATCAGGTCGATTTTTATGGCTTGCTAATTATTACTGCTAGACTTCTGCTGGGCTTCAGGATGAAAAGTAGTGTATTGCTGAAAGCTCAGGGCACGAAACTTACAGAATAAATCACTGTCTATCTGGCAGCAACAAAACCCAGCCATGGCAGCCACTTAAATATACACATCTGGATAGTGCTGAACTTTATTTATTTCAGAATGGAAGGTTTCGTTCTGCTTTTGTTGACAGAGCATACTAAAAACTGCCAAAAACTCAAGAAGAGAAAAAGAAGTAACTGTCACAAATCAGATTTTGTCTAGGGGTGTGTCAAAATCTATCACACACACAAAGCTATCGGATGTGACATTAAGGTTGCAATGTTACACCTCAGGAGTTTGGCTGTGAAAGAAACGAGAGATGACTGCATAATGCTAACTGGGTCTCCATCTGCATATATACTAAGCTACTGCCTAGTTCCATAAACATATTTTATTCTTCCTATTCCCTCTGTCAAGACTGTCCCAGTCTCTATTGCATTAGCTGACCAGCCCAGACCTTGCCCCTGTGGGCTTCAGTCCCTCACCCAGGGCCTGTCCATGTTTGCTGTCCAGACTACAGCTCTCCCCACTCCAGACTTTGCAGGTTTTATCTTCCTCATACCAAGCTCCACTTCCAGGTTTCATTCCAAGTAGCAGTTTCCTCATTCCCATTTCTCCATTAACTTCCATTTTTCCTTCCTGGACTTCTCTCTCATCCAGTCCTTCTCTACAACTTGCCTCCATCTCACTGCTTTCCCATCCTCACCTTTCCCCCCCACGCATTTTTTATCAGAGTTGTCTCTTCTGCCCTTGATTCTCTGCTTCCACAAGTTCTGGGCTATATTTTCTAACTTTGGTTGCCTCTGCATTTGAAAGTGTGGACCTTCTTCTCCTCTCCCAGAGACTATAAGCAAAGGAGAGGGAGCTTTTTCTTCCCCCCCTCACAGTGATACAGCATGACATGTATTGGGCTGGTCAGGCTCAGGGAAGTTGGAAGCAGAAGAGGTTCTAACAAGTCTCTCCTGACAGCACACTTTCAAAAGATACGTTGTCCCCTCCTCAACATCAAGGTTGCTAAAGAACTTCACAGACAAGATCTTGACGTAAAACAGCAAACTTGTCTTCCTCAAGCCAGCCTGGGAAGGCAGCCTTGCTCCAGGAAAAGCTTGGCCTGACTGCCAGAAAGGCAAATTGCAGCCTAAGCCACAAAAGGTTTGGCAAAGTCTTATAATGGAAAGTATCAAGCTACCTTAGCCTCACCTACAACACCCTGACCAGACAATGTGTGAATGGATGTGCACGTTGTGCTCAGAGATGCACTAGCAGGTATGATTGCTGTATCCATAGTGATGGCAAGTGATGCACTGGCACTACTGCAGGTCTAATGGTCTGATTTGAAGCACAAGGTGTAGAAAGATCTGCAAAGACTTTTCTAGAGAGGCAGACAACCCTTCTTTGTATCCCCTGAAAGAAAGTACAGCTTCAGTCAGGGAAAAGGGCAACAGCTCCCAGCAAAGGCATCTCAAAGGCTTTGCTATAGCCTTGTCATCAACAGAGAGCTGCTCCTGGAGTGGCTCTGGGGAAGAGCCAGCTTTGATACTGGAAATGCAAAGGGAATGGCTTTGGACTCTGGGCCCTTTTTGCTGAGAGTAATGTAGTGTTCCTGTCTCCTGTTGCTGAACTCATAATCTCTGGTCCCTCCCTCTGGCACCACCACCACGATGTGTCTGAGCCACAGCTGCCCCCACCAGGCTGGTTCCCACCATTCAAAGGGGCACAACGTGCCAAGGCCTCTCCCTAATCTCTTCTGAGAGGCAGGAAGATACTTGTCCCAGATCCAGTCTCTAAGGTGCAACAGGACACGAATTTACGCAGTCTGGGCCCTGAACCAAGGTTTGCCCTGGCCAGCAACCAGGCTGCAGCACAAAAAGTTATACCTCACAGCACATGGGACAAATGCCATGCAGAACCAGCAGAAAACCTTGTTCTGAAGTTCAGGCACCACTCCACCTCCAAAAATGTTCAGAAGCAATAAACAACCTTTGCTTTCCCTACATCTAGACTTGCACAGAGCGGAACAAAAGAGCCCCTACATCAAATGTTGGGCACTCCTACAAAACTGTGACAAACGCACCCACGAGCAAAGAGGCACTAAATTCAGTAAGATACAAACTGCCCCAGTACCGGCGTGTCCCTCTTCAGTCTCATCACTCCTCTCTCATCCCCTCCCTGAGCACATGAGAAGACATGTCTCAGCATCCAGCCCGTGTCCCACATCACATCAATCTCTGAAACACCCCAAAGGCCAGTGCCAAATCCTCACAGATGAAAACACTGGTTCAGACATTGAGACTTTCTGACCAATTCATGGATTGTGAAAGTTTCCTCCCACCACACACCCAATTTCTGCACTGCATTAGGCTGAAATGGCATTTGGGCGCATTTTTCCAGGGTACCATATTGAGGTATTTTCCAGCATCACTGGTAACCTGCAGAGGCACTGTCAAAACCGAAGAAATTACGAAAAATACTTTTTTTTTTTAAACACAGTACTTGCATATTATAAAAGGAAGAACTCTGCTGCTGTCCTTTTAGCTGTTTCCAGTTTGAATCACTTTACATAAGGCTGCAGCACAAACTAGAAGAATAAAATCCTAAAAGCTCCTTTTCCTGAAGCACCGCTTAGGATCAAACCCTACTGTGCACATGCCAATCAGCAGAGATTTTCAGAGAGGATTTACTCTGGTGCTTTGTCAGTGTTCTCTGTGAATATTAAAAAAGTCAAGAGAAAATTTTTGCAGACCTCAACACATTTCAATTTTCTTCAAATTTCTGGTCAGTTTAGAGGGCTTTACTTATGAAGTGCGTATTGTTAACATCAAGCTAATAAAGACTACAATATCCACATCATTGTATTTGACATAAATCCCACGAGCAAGCACAAAAAATTACCATTTAAAAGATACAGTTGATGCTTCAAACATCACCCATTCAAATTATATGCTGCTTTGAAGAAGGCATTGCACTTTACTTTGTTGTTCAGCTTCCAAGAAGCATTGCTCATAACCCCTTGCAGCTTCTGAAACATGGGTGATATTCTTCCCTTTATCACAGCAAGAAATTACCATCGAGACATGTTTTTAAATAGAAGGCTTTTTTTCTGTCAGTACTAAACAAACTCAAAGGTGACAGGAAGTTACTGTATAATCAGTTTTCTCCACAAAGCTAATATTTAATTGCTGTCTTTTTTCCCTAGTATGAAACCCAGTGTGGCTCTATTTTCTTTGGCTCTTGACATTTGACTGCTTTGTCCACTAGTTTACCTGTTCAGAATCCCAGGAGTTCTTAACGTGAAAGATTTCCAAAATCAGCAGGAAGATTTATGGACACTGTACTATGCTCTCCTTATCACACCAGAACAATCTTCTATAGTCAGAAAGGTGCAGAAGGAGCTCATGCTAGGGATGATCCGTGCAGCATTCACAGTCTTCTGCTCAAATTCCCAGGCCAGTTCTTAGTCAGTGGTACAAAAAAAAGTTACAGAAAATACTCTGAAGAATGGCACTAAAACACTTCTCACTCCACCTCTTCTTCAAAATCTAGATAAAAAAATTCATTGCGACTTAATTCCCAACATTCATTTTTCCATTTCAGTAACTGTCAAACAAGGAAGACACAAAATCCTAAGCAGCAAAGCCCAGCGCTGTAGCTAGGCCAGAAGACACATTAAGGTCCCTGGACTATCCCAACTCTGCAAATCATTGTGAAGTGTTTCTGCAAGGCTAAATGAGATAGGAAAAGGTGCAATTGGACTTTTATACACTAAAACAAATTGCCAATCCCTTTGCAGGAAAAAGTCTAAGCACCCAGCATGTTCTTGAGGAGGAGGAAGAGCAGAGCAGTGCAGTCTTGCTGCAAAGCAGATCGATACCTGTGTGGAAAGCCAGGGAGACCAGAAAGCTTTCTTCCCCAAAGCCAAGATGTCTCTGTCCTTCCCCAACCCCAAAGTGCAGCATTCTGTCTTACTGGCAGTCCTGTTATTTCTGAAAATCCTATTTTCATGACTTTTCTGAAGCTATGGGATTGGCCTATTGGCAGAATGAGGCATGTCTGTGCTGGGAGATCACCAATGTACAGCTCCTGAGACAAGGCTGTAGTTCTGCAGGTAAGCTACTCAAGGATATTTGGGGTGGGGTGTTACAGTGTTAAATCCTTCACTGTTCATCCCCTGTAAGCAGGCTGTAGTTTAAAAAAAAATAAAAAAATCACTGGAACTTCATGTATTTAAAAGCTGGAAATATCCAGTACATTTTCTCATTGCAAATCAACTTTTTCCTCAGCAGTTGAGTGAACTACATCTTACATTTTCTGACACCAGCAGCATTCCCTTGGCCACTGCCTGTCTGCAGGACTGCAAAATACATAGCAATATAAACTCACTAAGTGCAATACAGCATCAAACACAACTGAACATGACACGTGGCAAAGCTCCAGACACAACTGACTTCCTTGAGTTAACATGTTTTAGCCATGTGGTGCATACAAGATCAATTTATTAAAAGAAGGTAAAACACTCAGTTGAAATCCTTCACAAAATCATTTTAACCCCTTCTTGCTGCCTTTCTCTGCAAATCTTCCCACGAGGAAATACATGATAAATCCATACAGCACTCCACAGTTTCTCATGCATTTTCATGTGTGTTTTGATGGGGATCATGTTCAAAATGGTTAATTAAAACATCAGTCAAAAAACCTGACTCCTTCGGGAATTACAAATATGGCATAACTGTGATGCCAGAATACATCTGAAAGAATGAAATAGTAATATAAGAAGTACGTCATACATTAATTGAAACCTCTTTACAGAAAGAACAACAATAGAACCTGGTAAAAAGATGACAAATGTTTTCTGCATTTAGCAACACTTCCTTCCATTTTACCTCCCTTTTCATCTCTGCACCAGAAACCCTGAAAATAACCAGCATCACTGCAGTTGTAATGACTTAAACACCCACTTCAAGCACATACAGAAGAAAGCCTAATTTTGTAGGCTTCGGTGCTTTTAAATTATGTTTGTTACCATGAGAACTTGATTAAAATGCCACCCACAAGCTTGCAGAAGGTGGGAAAAACAACAACAAAGCCAAAAATTCTACTTTTAATCAGTGGTAGTACACTTGCTGCATTGCAGCATTTTCACAAGCTTCACAACCTTCTGCAGAAAGAGGCAGCAGAGATGCCCAGATAGATATCTTTTGCTGAATACTTTATTCTGGAAAAAATTTAGCTGACAGTATGGTTGTCACCCAGTACTATTACATAATATTCCATTCAAGGAAGATAAAGCACATATGCATGTTCTGCACCATGTTACAAGGCTTATTTTGAAAACCAGAGAATTACATGTACGTGACAAGGTGGGGGCAACTCCTGGCAGTCACCCAGGACAAGAATTCTTTTGGTGGTGTCTGAGATAAGGCCATGAAACACTCTGTTTTCCCTTCATCTTATCAATTTGCTACCTTTAAAAATTTGTGCTGATTTTTATGTATATATATTTCTAGAAATTCAAATGATAGCCCTGTATCATCTAGGCCTCTTGCTTTCCTCCCCCCCACCCCCTTTTTAATTTGCAGTCTTTGAATTAATGCCACAGAGACTGCATTACTGCAGTCTGACTAGGATGCACAGTTTGCAGAACAGTCACCCCAAGCCTGCAGCCACTTCAAAGCAGGTAATTAGTACTGCGGCTGAATTAAAAGTCAGTAACAAACCACACAAAGCAGTTTGTTCAGCAGTGTATGTGTTAAATGCTGCAGCTGATGCAGACTGTAGGAATGCCATGCAGCCAGTGGTGGGTCAGAAAAGGGGAAGAGTCTCACACCTCTGATCAGAACAACTTACTAGCCACTTACTTAAGGAATCATGTCACACAGCTCTCTTACAAAAGACATACCTATTCCAACACCGGAGGGGAACGATTGCTACTGTAATCAAGAGACTGGCTAGACTGCATCCCATCCCAGGTGAGAAAAAAGTGAATTTCCCCATGAAAGATCAATCCCCCTCTCGAAGACACAGTCCATGCCAAAGCATTAGGCATACTTCAGACTTCAAATGCATCAGCCCCTAGAGGAAAATCTATCAGCCAGAGAGAGAAGGCAGGACTATGCCAGAGACCCTGGCTACCATCTTCTCAAGAGGGAAACGTAAAGTGAGTTGAAAGAAGGGGGGAAAAAACAGACCTTTGATATAACTTCAGTGGGTACGCAGGTCTCCCAGTTCTTCACCTACGTCTTTACACAACATTAGCAGTTGGTCTCTCCATTCTGAATGTGTGCACAATGTGTGCACTTGCAGCTGTACTTCCACCTGTCATGAGTTAAGCATTGCAGATGACAAAGGATTCCACTAGGGGATGGGATAAATCCATGAACCAGAAACAGGAGACACCCTAAAAGATGGTGATGTCCCACCTGAATTCCACAGGCTGCATGGAGAAATAGTACCACCTAGGCTGGGGGAGGCATAAACGTCTTCCAATGACATCAGACGCTCTCAGCCAAGAAAAAAAATACAAGTGTACTTGCTTGAACTTAGAACATCAGATGCACAGTCTGGCATTACCACTACTAGGCAAGATCCTAAAGGAAATTGTTTTACATCACTGTCAGTCATATTTTGGGGAGGACTCCTATGCATCGCAAGTGATTTCATCGAGGTCAAAACAATTACCTTGACTTACATCAGCTCCAAATCTGGCACCCACTACTGCAGCTCCCACATCAACCCCTTCCTGCTCCCGCACACGCCACCAACTTCCATAGGATGTACACCATGCAGGCAAAACGTAAGCAAAGACTGATCCTATACATACACAGAAGACCATGGACATAGCATACCTGAGGGTGGGACATAGTGCAAAGACACGTGAGAGAAGAGGGATGGGGTGGGACACCCATAGCAATGAGAATTACAGTAGTCATGGTTGAGCTCTACAGAATCTGCTTTCACACCTAGGGCTCATAATGCTGTGGATGTGTCAGTTTAGGCCAGCAAGACCAGCTCAGACAGTCCCTTCATTCTTTTGGCATAATTTAATTACAAAAAAAAAAATAATAATAGAAAAAAGACATAATTTTCTATTTACCCCCCTTCTTTCCTTCTCTTTCTTTCTGTTACTTGCAGTGAGTCTGAGATCATGCTCCCAACAGAGCTTCAAAGAGAGGAAGAGCAATGCTCACAATCATCCAAACCTCCCAGTGCCTAAAACCAAAATTTCTGTTTAAGAACAAGCTTGGCTTATCTGTCATAGACATGGACTTTCCAGGCAACTAATAACATCAGTAATTTTAAGATACTTTAAATAAAGATGTTTCTCTTTTATTATCTGTACACTGCTGAGACTATGACTGTCTCACCTCTTCTCTGGATTATTGTTAATTTATTATTTGTTGGCAATTTATCTTCTTCTATTAGCCATTCGCTGCATAGAATTTCCTAAAACTGACCAAGGGATGAAGAATTTCACATAAGAATGTAAGAGCTTTCAAGATTATCTGACTCAAAAAAAGGTTTTCTTCCTCCTGCAACTGTGGTGTAATACAGATATTCCTACAATCCAAGGATCTTTTGAAAGGCAGAACAGTTTCATGGTTAAGGTACTGAGATTCAAGTTCAGAATTAGTCTAGGCCTCTGCTGTTCACCTGGCACCCGGCATAACCTTGACCTTATGAATAAACAAGTCTGTGCTTCAGTTCTCCCAACTGTAAAACATGGATTATAATATTCATCCTGTCTGTAACTTGCCTATTTATGCCGCAAACTCTCCAGGGTTTGTACTTCCCATATGTACAAGGATGTTCTGGCTCCCAACCAAAGCCTTTGGATCCAGATTTCAGAAGTTTTGCTCAAGAAAGGACATTTATCAGACACAGCATCTGCCTGGAGGCAGCACAACAAACCCGAAGCCACAAAAAGAAGACCCAAAAGGAGAGGACTGCAACATTGGCCAACTGACTTCAGAGCCTGAGCGACTTCCAGAGCACACTGGGGAAGCAGAGGCATCTGGGACAGCATCTTGACAGTTCTGGGGACCGAGGCAGCCCCGAGCTCAGGCTGTCTAACAGCTCCTGTCCCTGCTGCCTAGAGCTCAGCTCAGGGCCCCGGTGCTGCTGAAAGGGACCCCAATCTCTTAAAACTCTTGAAGATTAGCCCGGATTACCAAGAGTAGCCAGAGTTTAAAATATGGACGTGAAGCCTCTGATGAAAGTTGCAGCCCACAAACTACATTAAGGAGCCCCTGCTGTTGGTGTGAGCAGAAAAACAAATGAAAATGCAGATTCTTGTTTCAACTCCACAGGGTTGTTGGCCTGACCAACTGGATTGTTTCTAAATGACTTAATTCCTTAACAGAATCTCCTTAACACTTCCTACATATTTCCTCTAGGGATCTATATAAAGCTTGCTGCATTTCTTTTTCTTCTCATGGATGCTCCTAAATTTACTTCTACAAAGAACTGCCTTTGGTAAGAATTAAAAATGTGACACAACATAGTGCTAAAATTCATTGAAGGAAACATAAATCACAAGGTATGCACCAAGTTGCCAATACCAAGCTGCCTCCACAACTACGTAACAGGTCCTTAAAACTTCTCCCTGACATTAAACCAGTATTGTAGCGCTCTTCTCAATTCTGCCAGTCACCTCAGCTGAAGATGTGTGAGCATACAAGCAACCCAAAAACATTTGGTCCCTAATTGCCTTGTTCTGTTTGTGCTCTGGTTTCCTGTCTCTGCCTGTCTGCTGTGTCTATCCACATCCATAATTGTGAGTCAAACTGGCTGATTTCTACCATGTTTGACAGAACATTCTAAGCTCCTACCTTATCACCTTAGGAAATCCACAGATGGGCAAAGGAGAGAAAGGATATTAAATGCCTCTATGAAGGGAAATACAAGAAGAGCTCATGCCGTATTTCTCCTCTCTGGCAGTGACCTAGTGGTCTATTCAATGGATGTGGAGCTCACATGCAGCCTTGGCATATGCTCTTTCTGGCCCAATTAACTGTTGAAGCAAAGATAGGCAGAGGATGAAATAGCTGTTGGTTAACCTGCAGAGAGTGGGAAGTCACTGCAGAGAGTGTGTAGAAAGTTGCTGAGAAAATGCTATGTGCAACTCACAGTAAGTCAGGGGATCCCAAATGTCCAAGGAGTAAATGAGATAATTCAGTGAAGAGTAAGAAAAAACAACATAGGGAAGGCAAGCCAAGGATGCAGGGAAGAGCCAAGTGCTGTGGTTCTGAAAGATCACAGGAGAGAAGAGTGAATCTTTCACAGGGAACCAAGGGGATGAGAAAGTTAGTGGTACATGGTACCACAGGAAGGGAATACAGGGAGAGTTAGGAGTAGGCTGGAGGTAGAGTAGCAATAACAAGCTCTAAGTATAAAGTCAACACTGGATGCCATCCCACACTGACAAATAATACCCATTTATTTTAATTTACAAAATAGTTTCATTGGCAACACTGCTTCCAGCAGTCAGCTGAATTCAAACCGAGTGGAAGTCCTGACTTCAGGCATTTCAAAGTACAGATTTGCTCTAGTAGGTTTGATACATTTCAGATGGTAAGAGAAGGTACTTTCATTACTTTACCAGATCATCCCCACTCAGGCCAGAAAGAAATAGCTTTTCTCATCTTTACTTGGAGATTTTATTGCTAGCTGAAGACAGTTATCTAAACATTCAGAACCTAGGGGGAAAAGAGGCAGAGGAGGGGATCCAATTCCATTCGAAGGCCACCATTTACGCAACTTTTAAATGAAGCTGAACTGTTCGGTCCATTTCTGTTACTTGCTACACTGGCCAATATGCAGAAATGCAGAGCTGCGTTACTATAACTGGACTTTTGTTGTATTAGAGAGTTTCCAATGGAAAACATGCTAAAACAGCAGCGACAGACAAGAGATAAAAGAGATGAAGCTGGACTCCTGTATTTTACAACTCATAACACACCGGATTTTAAGTAAAACAAACAAACAAAACCCACAAACAAACAAAACTCCACCAAATAAAATAAAATTAGATGCCCTGTAAGTTGTGTGTGCTTTCCTGCTGACATGTCCCATGAAGATGGTTTTCCATCTCCAACTTCCCAGCATGAACTATGCAGTCTCATGACAAATATTCTCTCACCAGCATGCTGTGTGGAGGTGCTTACACCTCCACACCTCTGTGCAGATTTCATTGTCAGCTCTTCTATATCTGGAACAACTCTGCTGTTCGAGCACACAGCATCTAACACAATAGTGATCTAACCCAGACTTGAACACCTAGTTACTAATATTTTGGCAGCATTAAGAATCACAGCAAAAGCTCCTGCACACAGTATCTAGTTACCAGGCACACTGCCACTTACCTTAGACTTGATCCTGTTGTGTCTAATTCTGTTTTTGGAATGGAGTGGATCTTCTTATGATTTTTAGCAGGAAAACCGATGGAAGAGTAACGGTATAAGCAAGCAATCATTTTATCTAGCCCCAAAGAAATCATAACTGAAATAAGGATACCAGGGAGCTGTTATTAAGAGTACGCTACAGAAAAACCTTGAAAGTGCAGGTACAGGTAACATTATGAATTACTTGTTGAGGCAGGACTCCTGATCTAAGTGCCCTGCAATCTACCCCAGATATTCCATACAGACATGGCAGAACAACTGGCAATCCTGTAATCTTCTAATGTAAAATTCAAGGATTATTTGATGATGCCATGTCTGTAATGTCAGGTTCTCCCTTCCTCACATCAAGACCCCACTTGAGCATGAATTGCATGGCATATTATATCCCTCCCCCTGTGTAATTATTTCAGCTGCCCAACGTGTCATGGCTAGAGACTGGACTGAATTATAACTTCCTGCTTCAGAGGTATTAAAAATAAGGGGGGGGAAAATGACTCATCTTAAGGATGACAACTACAGTATTTTTCGGTCATGATTATGAAAAGTTTCCTTTCATCAACTATGCTGGAAAGAACATCAGGATTCAAACATCTGTTCTTCTCCTAAATGTTGCTCCTCAATACAAACTAATCTGTTTCTCTCTCAAACTTGTCTCATAGAGAATGGTCGCAGCATTCCCATTACTCCCACTATCTCCTTCAAAAGCTTGTATACCACCACAACTACTTACATACACGTAACTCAGGACTAACTCTGAGTGTCAGGTTCACTAGCACTGAATGTAGGGGCTGTAATGCACTCACTTACACTACAAAGCCATTTACAGTTATTAAGTGAGAATGGGATATTTTTTTCCATGAGTGCTTCTCAGGCAGCACCAACTTCCAGCCCCTCCTCAGTGCTGAGAGGCAAAAGCACATCCCTGTGTCCTGTATCCCCATCCTGACACCATCCAGAACTAGATACTTTGCAGGGAAGTTCAGAAGACAAGTTTTCAAAAGCACGTCCATGGCAAAAATTCAACTGCCTTTAGAAGATCTGAGCTTCTACTCCATGGTGTTGATTTTTCTTTCCCTCCATGCCATCTAGGGCAAAATCTCATAGTTGTGAGAATTCAACATTAGCACACTAGACTGGTTCTTGAGCTACAGGAAGGACTATGTCGACTGCTGGAGATGAAGAAGCAACTGCAGGAAGTGTTCACAAAACCAAAATCCAGCTCAACAACTCACCTTCACCTTGCATAATTTTGCCCCTCTATAAAGTCACTTAAGTACTGCACAGAAAGGGAAAAGCTCAGTATTGGGGTTGGCTGCTGATCCTGACAGAGGCGCCAAGCACAAGTTGCAACACACAGAACACTCCTGTCTCCCTCCTTCTCAAAATTAAACTCCTTTGCTCATTACAACAGAGGGAAAAGAAAGCATGACATTTCCCTCTTCCTCTCCCCTCCTGGTCTCCCTGGTCCACCTCTTGCATTCAAGGAGGTGGGAAAAGGTTTACTAAAAAGCTGCAGCAACTCAAGTAACCTCTGCCTGTCAATTCCTGCCAGAACAGTTTTGTTTCTTGGCTGTAAACAACTTTTAACTGTTAATTAGTGACTCATCCTGCTACATAAGATATTACTAACACCACCACCACAATCATGATTGGATAGTGACAAGGGGACATTCTCCTTCCTTTCCACTACTTAACAATCACATCTGAATCCCTTCAAAATGTAGCAAATTCTACCTTTGATAGTTGACAAACACAAGTAACAGGGTGTTCAAAATGGCTTGTGTTCTAAACAGGTGTTTACAAATGAATGAAGGTGAAGATAACAGCTATTAAGATAACCAGAAGAAAGGAAGAGACAAGTTGATTATAAAATTGATTACAGCCCTCCTTTCAAAGGAGGAAAGGGACAGATTGATGCTAAGTGATAAACACAAAGGAGTCAAAACTGAAGGCTAGTTTGGTACAAGGATGCCACAGCCATCTTAAGTTTTAGCTGGAAGCTAAAGATCTCTTGCAAGTGAGATTGCATAGCAACCTAGCAGTTGGCAGGAGACTATTTTAAGAGGAATGTTGATGAAGGAGGACAGGATGCCACACTGGCTGTGACAGCAAGTGTGCTATGAACCTCCTTCAGCCCTGTGTCAGAACCACCCTGGTGGGGATGCCTCCTTGCAGCTCTCCCAATGTCAAGCAGGAGACACGCAAGCCAGCTGCATGGGAAAGAAGACAATGCCAATAACACCACAAAGCTCTAACTTGCTTTCTGCCCACTTATAATCTTTCCCTAGTTCTACAAAGATCACTGACACAAAAAAACCCCAAAAAACAACACAAAACCAAAACCCAAACAAACCCTAAGTAAGCAAAATGAAAAAAGACAGCAACATCTCCAGAACTTCTGACTCTTCAGGAATCTAGCCAATGCTTCTTCTGCAGATACTGTAAGAAACCGTACTAATGAGCGTCAATTCATATCCCTTTCACTAAAAGCTGTCTTAATCATTGCTCACTGCCATCTTTCTGTTCAACCATGGGTGAGAGAAATTTCTAAGTCTGAAATACAAGCTATGGTGTACTTAAAGGGCACTTAGCTCTCTATAAAATTCATCTAAGATGCACATGTATCCAAAGAGGTTCCGGCCTAATTAAACAAACCTCCTCCCTGCATGCTCACCTTGGCCTCCTGCTCTCCTCACGGCTCTGCTCAGGTTGGTGCTGTCAAGCTGCATCCCCATCCTGTGTGCCTCTCCTGGGCATCAGTAGGTTCACAGAAAAAAGTGCAATTAATGCTTCTACTCAAAAGGTTATTCAAAATTATTTGGAATCTCAGTGTGACTGAGCCTGCTTAGGAACAGACTCAGATGAGCAAATTGTCCTGGTACCTTCCTGTTTTGGGGTCCCTTCACAGAGCCAGCTCACACTCAGAGACAGCACAATGAAAAGCTCACATCAGAAGGAGATGCTGAGTTTGTTCACAGCACACAGGGAATCACAGGCCCAGCGGTCAACACGAAGAGCCACTGCAGCAGCCTCAGATGCAAAACTACACTACCAGAGAATGCCATAACACTTCCAAAGCTGAGCCCTCAGCTCCATATTCTGCAAATAGGCTGTACTGACACCCCAGCTCAGAGGCACATGAGCTTTATCACCCATCCCTGTAGCTCTTGGTGACACCTTGCTGGTGCTATTACTCCTCTCCCTGCAACAGTCCAGCCTTGGGGGATGCTCTTAACCAGGGGTCACCACAACAGTCTCCTTTTCCTAAGCCCCCACCTCTTTTATCACAGCATTCCTCATCACCCACCCATGGCACATTATTTCCACTGCTAATTCTCACTGTTAGTCACCCAGAGACAGGGACACAGGAGAGACAGCAATGCTCACAAGATATTGTACCTGGCTTTTATCTCCTAACCACCGATGCAGTGACCTTGTGTAGAAAATGCTAGTTAAAACGTGTGGTTGTTTCTCTCTCTTTTCATTTCAGACTTGCCCACTTTTTAAACTGTCTGTGGCATCCCAGCAGCATCAAGAGGCTATGAGGCACTCCAAGGATACACTCTATTTCAAGAGCAGTAATTTAGACCTGCCAGTTACGAATGGGACCTGCAGAGACAATTTAAGCTTTGCACAGCAGACATCTGAGAATTTACTTTATCAACAGTGAGACGGTGAATGCAATAGACCTTCCTGTTACTTTAAGCCTTACAGGCTAATTTAATCCTTCATTTAGTACTTGCATGCTGCTGCAAGGGGTATTCTGGGGCCATGGGAAAATTCCTGAAGCGTGTAGGATCCCTGTAAGCAGCCTTATGGTGCCCTGCTCCTTGGCAGACGCTGGCAGGGAGCCAGCCTGCAGGCACGCTGGGTGTTGTACATGCTCCCCGGGAGCCTGATGGAGCAAATGCCAGAGCCATGGTGGCTCCTGTCCCCCCACAGTTCACAGCCCAGAACTGAATGGCTCTTTCCCAAACTTCTGGGCTGCCTGTGCTGTGCTTTGCAAGAGGAGTAGCACTTAAATTGTGGGAAACATCTTAAACCTCAGGCATGCCAGCAGCAAGTGTCTCAGGGACAGGACAGACTGGCACATATAGACTTCGTTCTCCTCCACAGCCCATGGTAGGTCTGTGCTGCCACAGCTTGTGAGAGATAAAAGTTCACGGATGAAAAATCAACTGCCTGGTACCCACATGTCTGCTTTTTACAGCCTACAAACCTAGAGAGCCAAATTTGATTCTCAGTTTCTGTTTGTCTCAAATTCATAGATCCAGGAGAGACTGCATGCAGAGGTAAACTAGGGGCTGGCCAGGAAACTGACAGATCTATAGGCTTATAAAAGTTCAAGAAGTTCAAACCCAGCCTTGTACTCAATACATACACACCCAAGTGCACATCCGCACGGATACCAGAGCATACACTATTACTACCATTTCTCATCCTGTAGTATCAGTTTCCCTTCCTTTAAACTGGTGTTTGGCTCAGCAGTATGGCACAGACTACTCAAGGAGAATAAGGGAGATTGGTTTTACTCACAGTTTAACCTCACAGAAGGAATGTGTCCTAAACTGGCATAATCCAGCACCTTCCTTTTTATTAATGACAACACAAAGGAGGTAGCTTTTAGCAGAGGAATAAAATTTTTATGCACATGTATTTTTTATGCTACTCTTCAAAGGATGCAGAGCCTGGACCTTTTCTATCTTGTTGAGTTGAGATCCCGGGAAGGGAACCCCCATGCTGTTATGCCTTACATGAGCTTCTACAGGCAGCTCCTGCACTCACTGAAACCCTCTTGGTTTCACTTGTGTTGCAAGGACAGAGCAAATGCACCACTTCACCCCAGACAAGTGGCAGTATTTCACTCTGCCAAGTGAAGTTACACCAGCAGAAGCAGCTCAGGCACTTTGCCACCCTTCTCACCCCACACTTCTTCCTTACACTTCATAAGCAGATTTTCAATCAAACTCCATTCCCATTTGCTGAAGTTCAATATTCTGTCTTTGGCATTTCAAATTCATGCTTGTGAGAAGAGAAAATACATTCACTTGTAAATCAAACTGAAATGGATACATGTACATACAGAAATACTGATAAAACAAGTACCTGCTTATCTACGTGACAGAGGCAGCACAGGTTCTCTCTAACACAGTCTCCTGAGATAGAAGCCTCCTGAATGTTTTCTCTTTCCCAAAAAGGAGAACAAGTGCATTTTTTTTATCTAACCCAATCATTTTTGATTATGGAGATGTAGCAGCATTATACTTGTGATTACTCTGCCAAACCATTCTCACATTTTCTGTGGTACGACTCAATGCAGCAGCAGGACACGCCAAGCCAGAGCAATGTGCAGCAGCACTGTCACCTCTCTCAGATGCTCTGCCTTTGTGCCAACACCATCTTACAGACTCACACAGCTTAGGTCCTTTCCACCCAGGGCTGTAAGCATGTTCTTGCTAAGACAAAATCAAGACAACTGCTTTGACAATGGCTACAGTGACCCACATCAGACAAAGGAGGCTTTTAAAATAAAACCCAAGGCATATTATAAAAGCAGAAACTAACCTAAGAAAAATAAAGTATTCCAGGAGCTAGAGGTGTTTTCTCAAGCCTCCTCAATCTGTTGAAGCAGCCTCCTTGTGAAACTATGCTAACAAGTTAAAAGCTTGTACCTGTTTAAGCAGATGATTGAATGCTGCGTCTAGTTGTTGAACAATGCAAACTCTCTGTTCCTATGAAGAAATAGAAAAATAGACACTCTATTTAGGTTTTATGCAGTGACTTTAGCCTAAATTCAACGCTATAAGGACTATAAGATGTCCTTACATCTTATGTGTACACTTCTGTCCAAGCCTTTTCGCCTCAGCTTTATTTCCCAAGGCTCACTTGAGACACATTAATTCAGATCCTCTGTTATGTTCAGCCTGCTTTGGGACCACCAAAGAGTTGCTTAATCCCTAGTCTGCCCTAAAAAAAGCTGGCAATGGCTCTAAAAACCTATCCATCAGGGAAGGCAAACGGAGCACAGCACAATTCCAACCAGACTCCCTCCACTAGGAGATCTGTCAGGGCTGCTATATGCACTGTCTCTACTGCAGGGGGAATCCTAAGCCAGAACCAGGAAAGCAGTTGCAAAGATGTGCAAAAAGTAATGGAAGAAGAGTAAGAGCCCCCCACTAACTTCCCACTTCAAAGCAGCTGAAGATACCAAGACAGGCAACTACTCCAATTTCCTCTTAAAATTGTTTTTTCTTGCCTAACTTGTAGCAGAGGGTCTTAACTTTTCTCCACTTTACCTGGGATAAATAACACAGGTTACCACAGATGTTACTACCTCTTTTTTGACCTTCTTTAATCACAGAGAAATGCCTGGGCACTAAATGTAGTTAGCTTGCTGAAAGAGCCTCTGCATGCCCTGCTATACCTTTTCTCTCCTTATGCTAAGCTTTTGATCAGAGCACACTGAGGAAAACATTACAGATGCAAGCAGCAGACAGATGCTGAAGTAGCTGCAATCAGGAAGAAATGAGCCTGCTTACTACATTTGCCCTTGAGTGTCCACCAGGTATTACAGGGACAGCTGGTACTGTCACCTACATTTAAGGCTTCAGCTTCTCATGTCCATGACACTTGTAATTTTGCTGATTTGAATTGTTCAGAATTAATGCCCCACATACGATATCTGGCTCAAGTTAATACTTCTGTTTGGGAGTTGGTTGTTCTAAAGCTTCAGCAAGAACAGGACAGGCACCCCCAAGAACTAGAGTAATGAGAAATATATGACTAAACCAAGAGAAGGACAGTATTAATGATAAAAAGTAGGATGCAAGTATGCAATTAGAGATAATCATAATCCATACACACAAAGAGGACTAACCATAGGCTAGAGAGCAGTTCAGGCTTTTCCTACTTCCTGGACTCTCATTCTTTGACACTGAATTAGTCTCCTTGACTGCACCATGTCACTGGCGTGAGGCTGTGCTAACTACAGCTTTCCACCAGTTTGTCCAGCTAACATCCAGTAAGAACTGTAAGATTTTACTGCCTTGAGGGGGGAAGGTTTAGATGGTTCTGACAGGAAATAAATGAAAAGTGACTGCTCCACCTTACTGCAGAGGCTGTCGGCAGAGTGTACCATTCAATTACAAGCAATAACTAGTTATGGTAAATGAGCTATGTGGAAAAGAGGCTTCAGCCAGCATCAATTCTACCCACCCGCAGGATGAAGAGGAATGTTAAAATAAGCTAATTAAATTTTCTCTGGCTCAGCAGAAAGATCGAAGTTCTTTACAGCTGAGTGTTCAGCACGGAGCATCCCAACAACCCTCTGATGTGTCACTGATGCAATACAACGCCACACAGTCAGAACCAGAGGAGGTGGAAACACTCCTCTTGGAAGAGGCAAACGTAGGCGACAGAGGCATTCACCAGGACATTACAGCAGGATGGACATCCTTGTGGCACATATTCCAAATGGTCAGATGGTATTTTTACCAAACCCAAACTTTGCTTTGCACTTTCATTGTCTATTCTGCCAGCAGTGGACACACATTCTAACAGTCTGAACTGAAACCTCAATCACCTCTCTGCTAAAGGTCTACTGCAATAGATGTGATTTTAACCAATAGCAGAATACCAAAAACAGCAGACAATCAAAATACAGATGCCAGAAGTGGGGAGCAGTTTTATTGCCCCAGGAATTTGCTGGAGACAGGCTCTAAATCAGCATTTCCACCTCTTGCTGACCAAGAAGAAAATGGGTTGTTTCAAAGCTTCTTCCCCTAGGAAACAGAAGAGACACTCGCCCACACAGAGGCACCCACAGCTCCACATTTAGGACAGTTATCCAAAAAGCAAGAGGTTAACATTTAAGTGCCTGGTCAGAACCTGGCACCACACCTATCAATGGGGTTTTCCACTTCTTGTAAGCATCTTCTAATAATCACACTGCAGAGTATGTTAGGAAGGGTTTCTTTTTGTTTGTTTTTCTCCCCAACCCTCTTCCTTGAGACAGAAATCCCTGAAGAATCTGTCCCAATAAGGCATTCACTGAAACTGGCAGTCTTTAGTAGAGGTTTGGGCCCCAGTGAAGGGACATGCTGGTTTGTTGATGCCCTGGAGACAGGACAGCAGGGGATGGTGCCTTGGCTGCTCTAAGCATCACCTTTCACAAAGGACAGGACATAAAACAGACAAGTTATTTTTTCACTCCGAATGGAAACCTGCCATTAACAGACTCTTCAATCTTGAATATGCAAACCTATGTTAGGACATGCAAGCTTATCACAGCGAAGAAAACTTGAAGTCTTGTTCACAAATACAGGCTCGTAGGTGCATTTAGCACACATTTCCTTTCGCTGAAGTACACTGTACAGATTCTCCCTTGATGAAGACTGACACAGGTCCGGACAGCTCTAGGCTGGATGCATTATGATTTGGCACCAAATGGTCAAGGAAACCTGTTTATTTTGGCTCTGCCATTTGCCTGTGGATCGAGCATGTCACCAACTGCGTCCTATTTCCTCTGCTGTGTATATTTGAGATTGAATTTCCTTCTTTTTCGGTAAATACTTTGACATCTAGTCATTAAAACTGATAGAAAAAACAGAATGTGCATATATATACACACACACAGCAGAGGGCTGAAGGTCTCTAATGTACAAGGTATTCGTAACTATTCTTTGCTAATGTGCACCTACTCCTGCTTCTCCTCTTATTAAATGTTCAAAACCAACTGAACAGAGAGACTTATACATTGCAGTCATTTTAAAAGATGTATCTGTCTGTCAAAAGAACTGCTTCCCTCTCTTTCACTGGGTATGTTCAAAGACTCCTGTATGACCTATCCAACAACACACCTGTTCTGCACAGTTATCTGTAATGAAAATCGTAAGGACTAAGTGCATACTTATCCTAAGTGGTTCTACTTGTTCCCCTCAGAAAGGAGTTGTTATCCTGAGGGGTCAGCCCATCCACCCAAGGTCCTGATTCTGCCTTGCAGAGATACACCAGCTTCACCATACTGACTGCAGAAATGCATATTTAAGATTATAAACTCTTCAGTCTGGGAGCTTGTCTTTTGCTACATATACTCCCAGAGCAACATGCATGCAATGACAAAAGCCTAAACTGCCACGAATTACTTTTAAGTATTTAGTGCTTTGCCCAACAATGCTGCAAATGGATCCAACCCATTAGCACCAAACCTTTCCACACAGCTCCTTCCTTTTATATGACACTCCTCCTCCCTCCTACTTTCCATGTGCCCCGTGCCTTCCTCATAGCAGCAGAGGCTTAAAGTAAGAGAAACATTTTTCAAAAGGATGTGAAGATAATCTGGTATCCAGAGGGCATAATTCACTACACATTTATTATTATTCAGTTTCCAAAGTGCTAGGGAATGAAGGTCAAATATATCTGAATTTCAGATGGCGATGCAGACAGCAAATGTCTTTAAAGCACTGCAGCTAAAGGGGGCAATCAAGAGGCCAGGTTATGCTGCTATAAATTCCTGACCATCAGCAGAAGTCAGTTGCTTACCCTGGCTGTAGGCATATCCCTGAGATTCAGAAAGAACTGTAGCAGATGTTGCCTCAACTTGAGAATCAAGAGTGCAGTGTCACAATGACTGAGAAAAGCCTCTACTGAAATTTTCACCATCTGTTTGAGTGGATTTTGGGCAGCCCACAACTCAGTACTCTTCTCAATCCTGGAACATGTCTGTCTCTGAAAATTGTACTGTTAGGACCAATCTGATTTAGAAAACAGTTTTAATGCTGCAAAAAACAAGCAATGCTCACCTTGCTATCACAAATTTACTTATTCTAAAAACTATGAAACTGCTTCTGTGTTAAAATGACAGGATTACTCCCAACACTTCCTAATTCCCATTTGTTGTCTGGTGACTACAAAATTCCCTTATCACTAAAACATCCACATCAAATTTTTCAGTTGGTTAAAAGAAATGTTTAAAACTCTTCAAGTTAAGAGAAGTCTATCCGTGGGGAAAAGCACCTTGGTGCTGCTACTGCCAGTCTGAGCAGGTCAGAGCTGTGACGGTAGAGGAGGCAAAGGCTGGCTTGGTTATGACTGTGGGGAGGAGATGGGGAAGATGAAAAGTTCTCTCAGCATCTTGGGTAACTGGAGCCTGAAATATGCAGCAGACGGGAGACACTGTTCAATCATTTATGGAAATCAAGGTTAGCAGTGTCAGCACACTTGGCATGAGAGGAAACAGCTTTCTCATCCTCACTAAAGTAACTCGCCTGCATTAGTGGCTGCCAGTAAGGAAGGATTAAAGAAAGGACAAGGAAAGCAAAGGATAAAACGATTATGTCAATATTTTCACAGCTTGCATACAGCAGCCCAGCTAGGACCCCAAAGGGGTTTGTTTCAGGAACCTCAGAGACAGAGACAATTGCTACATTTGATGAAAATATATGGTGCCTCTAATAGTTTACCTGACTTTATAACTAGCAGGGAAAGAAAATGTTCTGATGACAGTTCCTGCTGAGGGCATCTGAGGCATTTTGTCATGTTTACTGGCATAGACCTGTCATTAACATTCCACTTCTCTTAGCCACAACTTAGTTCCTTTGTAGCTGCTTACTGAAGATAGGTCTGGGGACTGTTTCCCTGGTCTTGTTAAGACGAATTTTAATGCATACTGCTTGAAAGGTCTACCACCTGCTATTTCATATCTATAATTTATTGTATAATGAGTTCCTATAAATTCTTATGATAGCTTAAGAGACTTGCAAAATGAATTGCTGGCCTATTTTTTTTCTCAGTTTATCAGCAAAGCAGTCACTGAGTTCCTCTTGTCACCCTCTTTGGCTGCAGCTCTGGCTGGCTCCCCTCACAGAAGAATCCGACCTTCAGGAGAAAAGGTATCATAAGACTCTCACTGCTAACGGAGATGCTGGCACAGCAATGTAACACAGTTTTTGTACTTGCTTTAGGAGGTCTCATCTATTTCAAACACCCATTGAACAGTTGTATGGATACAAGCTGTATCTTCACATGCTGGAGAGGAAAAGCTTACTAGAGATTCCTTTCCAGACAAGGACTGTCTGATACAGTGATTTAATGAAAGAGAAACCAGCAACCCTGCAAGTTGGCATGCAAAAGAAAATATTTAAGACCTGGGACTGAGAAATCTTCCTCCTATCAGGGACATAGCATCCTCAACCTCAATATCACACAGCAGAAGACATGTTTCCACACTTTGGTCCAGCACCACACACTAGAGGTCCCATAGGAAGCTGGAGACTTTTCCATTTGGGACATTGCTTTACATTCCCCTTGAATCTTGGGGACAAGACATTGATAAACACTACTAATAACTTTTAGAAAGTTATTGTGATTTTTTGCTGTTGAGTTTTTGTTTGTTTTGGTAGGATTCTTTAAATTTTTTTTAAGTGAGCAGCAGAAGAAACCCAACAAACCTACTTCAGAATAAAGGTACCGTACTACATGCATGTTATTAAACACAGCGTTTAATCTGTCTTTGGACTAACAACACTTTCTAAAACAAGCCCAAGCATTAAGGAGGCTCATGGATACAAATCGAAGACTGTATGTTGAAACCAGACTGTTCCCAGGCAGAGCTCTTGCAGTGGATAAAGGCAGGATGTGCCAAGCTTGCAGAGAGCTTTCTGTCTCAGTCATGAGGAACAGACACCATCAACAGAGAAAATCAGCCACTGCCTTTCATCTCCTTACAAAGGCTTGACAGCCAAGCTGTTGCAACTCAGTAAGTACAGGAGCCTTTTCCTCAGTCACCACAGTAACTCAGAGGGAGCAGAGAAAGAAAGCACAAGGCCTGAGGAGCTGGGACAAAGAGTCACAATGAGACTGACAGCTGGCCAGAGCCACTTCAGCTTTGCTAAGCATGGATTTAGGGAAGCTGCGCATCTGGGTGAGCCTACTTTTCAGGGCTCTTTCCACACGGGACACAGGCAGCAGGACGGGAACAAAACAATGTGCCCACAAATAAAGCTGATGACACAAGTCTTACTGCTACCCACTTGATCATTAACTTTTATTCCTCCTCTCATTTTTTATTAATTTGATTATTCTTTTGCTTCTAAAAACTGTGGGCTGGCCTTGTCCACATGCTGCGCACACCGCTGGCTATTGGAGTGGTCCTCTCACACTATGGGGACCCTCTCAGACCCAGCAGCAGCAGCAGAAGCCCAGGCTCATTCAGCATCCCACAGCACGAGCTGATAAACCTTGCTGAAACATGGAGGTTTTCAGCTGGGCTGAGGGCCCAGGCAAGGCAGTCATGCTTCTGAAACCTGAGTTAGTGTTTTCTTACTGGGCTATACTGAACCAGGTGGGAATTCCCTGGGAAGATCAGAAATGCTTGGCACAGCACTGCACTGATCACCAGCGTCCAGAGCTGGCAGAGATCACCTTGCCAGGCCCTGCAGCGTTTCTGAAATGTTTTCTCCATCCAAGATATATATATAAAAAACCCCTCTCACTGCATATTTCAGACTTGGTCAAATGAAATGTTTCTACTGTGTTTTACTTAGGGTTGTTTTTGAGTTTTCCTTCAGAAATTCAAGCTATTTCAAACTCAATGAATTTTTTCCTTCTACTTTCAAGATGTCTAAAAAAGGCATATTAAAACCAGAAAAAAGGGGGAGGAACTTTTTAGGAATAGGATGTTTTTGAAACCAGGCCTTTTGCAGAAAAACAGTTTTCGTCTTATGAATATTTTTCTGTTTAAAAAAAATAAAGAAAGCATTTCAGTAGAAAAACTCCATTAAGCCCAACTGCCTACTTCAACATCAACTCCAAACCTAACCCTAGAAAACAAGACCTTCATTACTTTCCCCAGAGATAAGACAGAATAAACTTGCCTGCCTTCATCTGGGAGAATAGTTTGCTGTGAAGACTCTCCCCTGTAATGTATATATTCCAACCATTTGTTTATCTGCAAATTATGTAGTTCCTGTGAAACCAAATGTTCTGTATTTAATAGCTTAAGCAATAAGTCATAAAAGCCAAATTCAGCAGACTGTATGTTATTAAGAAATAGGGATCCAGATGGCTAGCTGAGGTCAAGCTGAGGCCAGCGTGCCCATAAAGAATACACACTTCTGTGTCCTTATTAAAGTTTAGGGTTTTAGTAAAAACAGGAGTATTTTCCTTTTAGAGCACTCATGTCAGATAACTGTGTTTACTTTAATAAAATACCCTACATCTTTCACAAAGTTTAAAATAATTAGAAGTTGCCAGGAGTGGGAGACCACTATACTGCAGGATCAGGAGGAACTGCTGGTTCTGGAACTGCTGGGTTTTTTTGTTCTATCCACATGCTTAAAAAGTAATGCAAACTTGTAACTACATCTGTTGCAAACCAAAAGCTGTGTTGAGGTTCCTGCAGCAGCTTGAGGGTCTAGAAATCCTACAGAAATGAGTCCCACCTCCTCTTTCACAGCCATTTGCTCTGTTCAGCTGAGCCTGTGACAGCAGCTGCCTGTAGCTGCAGAGGATGTGTCATCAACTTCCACTGCTTTGCAAGGCTCAGGTGGCCAATTTTGGGTGCTGAAGTCTGTGCTTCCCAGCCACTGTGGGTAACACACATCAGATGAGGCAGGAATTACCATTGCCTGTCACTGCCCACCATCTCGCCACTCACCGCAAAGGACAGTTGGCTTTTAGACCAGGACTCTGTAAATCCAAAGGCAACTTTTGGCACATTATGGAGGTTTTGAGCATCAGGCAACATTTGGTTAATGTGAAAGGCCTTGGTTCCAGCAGTAAGTTTGAGATGGGCTGGTAAGCACTGATCCATTGAGGTTTCACCACTTCCAGGGTGAAGTCCTGCACCTCTCCATAGGCTTTGCTCCACAGCCATCCCAAGGCAGGCAGGTGTCTGCGGCACAAGGATTCAGCAAGCCCTGCCTCACATCCTGTTTGGTATTGACAATTCTCAACACTAGAATAATTAAGAGTTGATAACATTGTGACATAAGACTAGTGCAAGATGAAGCAGTGAAATAGAAACCAGAGGAAGTTCAGAGAGTCCTGGTGCACTCTCAAATCCCTGTGGTAATATCCCCTTTCCTCCTCTGAAAATCCTGGTGTCAGAGACTGGACAAAATAAGACAAACCCACCACGATCATTAACAGCCAGCACCATAGGAGGTGCAGATTGTACTCCTGGCCAAAATGCTCACAATTCCACTTCTCAATTTTCTATTACACTTTCTCTGATAATTCCCTTTATTTATGAACAGTTCAAAAGTGTATTCCATTATTACACTTTAATTGGCTTATGATTAAGCAAGCAGGCAGTGCTAAGGAGATGAGAAACCATGGCATAACACAGTAGAAAGCATTAAGATGCCTTATTTCCTCCCCCAAAATCCTGTATGGTGCATGTAAAGAAAATAATTATTCTCTCTCGGCACCACGTGCTTCTGATTGTATCAGAATGCATTAAAATGACAAGGCTTTACCCTACGCTGACCAGTCTCAGGAAATGATTTACAGTCTGAAAGCTGTACTTCACTTACTGGGAACTATGTAAGTACCAGGCTGCACTGGTTAGGCACAGTGCCATGCCTTCTCCAGCAAAAGACAACACTGATGGCAACACTTTTATGAAGACAGAACAAGTCAAAAACAGTGTTTTGACCTCAGGGTTACAGACTCTACAGATCGTAGCAAAGCCAATAACACCAAACACCTCTCGGAACAATTTTAAAACAAATATTTTTCCCCTAATTTACATAGCAAACTTGCCTCTTTTTTAGAACTAGCATGTAAAACTTGGGAAGCTTTCAAAGCAGAAGCTCATTACTCAGAAGCATATAATAGTTTCCTTAAAACACTATGCTTTGCAACAGAAATACCTTAATAAAGATTTTTAAAAGTGACTGAAAACCAAAGGTTACAGACCCATTTAACCACAAGGACTGCAGCAGCTTTCTGTAACAAAGGACTTGGGGTACTTCAGCACAACAAGAACTCGTGCGAAATGAGTCACACATCGTATGGGAAGCCTTAAAGAAAACTCAGTTATACAGAGACTAGTACTTCTGCCCACCTGGCAGATATTTGCTTTACATTATCAATCCACTTTCAATTCACATGTTTGAAAATGGATTCCAAGATCTGGAGACATTAGGCAGCAACAGAAAGCTGTTTAAAAATACTTGTGTACAGCAATAAAAAAACACAGCGAGATTTCAATTTCTGCAGTGATGCATTTATACTTTCTATTTTGAGCCTATTACGATTTGAAACCCCACTCTATAGCTCAAAAAGTACTTCCATAAATGTAAAGACATACCAGATCTCCTTAAAAGAAGATGATGAGTCATACTGTTTGGGGATATAACACGATGCCAGAAGTAACGGTCTCACTTTCAGCTCTAGAATCGTATTCTGCCCATCAATTCCCACGCAGGAGGAAGTGACAACACTTGCAGTCCTCAGCCCAAAGTTCAGAGATTGCTCCTGGGCAGATGCCTGTCAGGCAATGAGCTCTGCTGAGGATAAACTTCTGTACTAGAAAAGTATAAGCAGGGTGAATGATAAATCAAAACCTCCTCAGTCAAGAGGAACGGCAAACTTCCATGGCTCTTGTACAGAGGCAGAAAGCCCTGCACATGCTCCCAGAGCTAAAAGAGGCAGCTCTTCCTGTATACCAGATTCCAGCAAGAGACCAGCCAGACACCTATCAGTGCTGTCAGATACCAGAGCCATGGGTTCCCTTTGTTGGAACCACAGAACCACTGCTGGAGTCACTTTGTACAGCTTTGTGCATCCTGAGCTCATGCTGAGCCCTAGTTCATTTATGGAGTCAACTCTGCAATGCACCTGACAGAGCCAAACCAGTTAAAGTATTTCTAGTTGCCTATCTCAGGACCAGGGACTAAGGGTCCTGAATTCTGAGAAAAATATTTTCCTTTCAACCACACAGACTGAAAAACTTCAGTTTTTCAGCAGACTGCTTTTGAGTTTTGAGTTCTGTATCTCACAATTCCATCAGCTCTAAGCTGTTGGAGCGAGTCTAGAGGAGGGACACCAAGCTGATTGGAGGAATGGAGCACCACTCCTATGAGGAAAGGCTGAGAGAATTGGGATTGTTGGGCCTGGAACAGAGAAGGCTTCAGGGTGACCTAATTAAGGCCTTCCAGTACCTGAACAGAGCCTACAAGAAAGATGGAGAGGGACTATTTAAAAGGGGATGGAGTGACAGGACAAGACGGAATGGCTTCACACTGACAGAGACTAGGTTGAGATTAGATATCAGGAAAAAAAATCTTTACTGTGAGGGTGGTGAGGCCCTAGAACAGGTTGTCCAGAGAAGCTGTGAACGCCCCATCCCTGGAAGTGTTCAAGGCCAGGCTAGACGAAACCCTGAGCAACCCGCTGTAGTGGAAGGCAGATTGGAACTAGACGATAGTTCAAGGTCCCTTCCAACCCAAATGATTCTGTGATTACATGATACTAGCCATCAGAGCAAGCACCAACAACCCTGTAGGATTTGATTCTACTTATTTCTAGTTTATAGCCAAGTGCCAAGTACATCCTTAACACATGCAGGCTATGGCTGACAGAGGGACACCTCACAGCAGACAGTGCCCATACTGAGAAAAGGCGTTGGTCCTCAAAGAATTTAAGCCAAACACAGACAAACAGAAGAGAGAAAACACCAGATCTTACCATGTACCTGTATTTATGACTCAGAATCTCTCCGTAATAAACAAACAACTTGTCCTTCAGCATCAGTGCAGAATATGTTCATATATAAGTTATACAACAGGAAAGTTACCTATCTTGAGTCTTCCATACCCTGCCTCCTATTCCCCAGCTGTTCTATTATTGCCTGCTCCCTGCCTCTGATTTTTGAGGATTAAATGCAGAATCATTTTCAAAAATATTTAAGAACTGTGTTGTATTGTGCTATTGTGTCCATTTTTTAAAAATATTATGAATTGAGGTCAAGTAAGATAAAATGCTTTGCCTGAAAACAGGCATAGGCTCTATATAGTACATCAGGGAAGCATATGCAAGATTTCTAGAGTTTCAGTCCAAGCTCTAATGACAGAATCACTGCTCCTGCTTAGCTAAGGGCTGCAGTCTTTATATGCAGCAAACAGATCATATGGGCCATAGGCCTGACGTTTATCTTAAGCTCCTTTAAAAGCACCACTTATTATTCAAAGGAAAACGTGACCTTTTGTGACATCTCTCTGGAAGGAGCTTTCAAGTCTGCTGCTCTGAGAAGATTAGAAGACATGGTATTTTGGATGCACACTCAGGAATGTTTCTTATTCTCAGGCATTAAGAAACAGATTTCTCTGGGTTTTGTAGGAATTGGGGAAATACATGAAAACAGGAAATGAGCAATGGAATAGCAGGGAGCTTTGTCTGCCTGTTGCGTCCCCCGCCCCACCTTTCCTCTTGCTGGTAGAAGTCCCACTCTGCTCCTTTTGGGTGCTGAAGGGCACTCTCCAGCTCCATATTTATCAGAAAAAGTTGCCTGGAGACTGAGGGAGGCAACAGCCAAACTGGAGGTGCGCAATGAATGAAAATCTTGTTCAGTTACCTATTACAAATGGACAGCCACTTCTTATTCCACTCTTCCTTCTGGACACACACTAGGGCATTTTGGTGAACACCAGCTTCTTCACCAATAAGAGAGCATGCCTACCTCCTCAGTGGACTGGCCATGGCATGGTGTATTTTCTCTCTCCTGCTGGATGAGGACCCAAGTGGATAAGGAAGGAGAAAATTACCTCAAAGAAGAAACTAGTTTAGGTAGACCTTAGAATTTGATCACCAGTACAGTACTCGTTTATGGCAGCAGAACTGTCAGTACTCTCAGAAACTATAAGGCGCCTGAATTGAGCTCCCTTGAGGTAAATCAGACAGTATGGGCCTTTATTAAGGTTTCACTCCTTCAAACCTCTTGTATCCACATGTTTAGTGCCAATTTTCCCATAGCCTCTTATTACTAAGCTGGCCTATTTCCCAGAAAACATATGCCATGTGAAGCAGCTCACCCCAAATTGCTACAAACCAATTAAAATGGTTTTCAAAATTAATTGCCTCTTCACTAAATATATTTTTGTGAAACTGTGTTTTGATCTCCTTATTGACTGTCAGATGCCCAGACTTTTATGCCCTTGCAACACCCCAGTCATGGCAGCATTAACCCAAAATTACTCGAGGGAATCTACAGGCTTCCCTCCTGTGGCTGAAGAGCACAGAGATGAGTGCTGCAGACTGTGCCACATCTCAGCTTAATGATGGCGATAGCAGGAGACAGGAATTAAGACTGAGACAGAGAAGTTCAAAGGTCTTCTACCAACAAAGGGCACTTTGACTTACAAAGGCAGAATTACTACAGCACAGTGCTCTTCAATCAGGGGGAAAAAAAGTATGTGAGAGGAGAAGCTGCCACTGAAATAACAGTAGTAAAAATGTGTGTCTGAATTCTGTATGGACATATGGTGTCCCAATCACAGGCTCCACCAGAAGTAAATACAGACACAGCTCATCCTGAACAAGTGTGACAGTGGGGTCATAAAGTCTGGGAAACGGAAGACTGAATGAATCACCTGTAACCCAGTATATGTGCTCTGTGTCACAAAATAAATAATCAATTTCTTTTAATTTGGCTATATCCTCTTTGTTTTAATTAGGCTGTCTCCTCCTCCTGTCATACAACCTCTACTTGAAACTGCCCTGCTAGGGGAAAACAACCCCTTACATATCAGCAATTACTGGACAAAATAATTTTGCTTTATTCTAGTATCTCAATGACTCACTCTGCAAAGCTAGTGAGGGTACTTTCAAATCAGATGGAGACAGGAGACAATATACTTTGGTCATGGTTTCACCAGTAACAGCTTGAAAAGGTGAAGATGATTTAAACAACTAGCCCAAAATTTTGAGGAGAGTGGAAAAAAAAGATATGATGAAAAGAAGACCAAGCACATGCTTGGTATGAGAGTAGCTGTTTAAAGCATGAAAATACTACTACAAAACAATTGCCTGTATTCATGTGTGCACTTTTAACAAATTTGCTTCAGCTATTTTCAGTTGTTAACAACGAATGAAGAAACAATCTCACCAACTTTACTGCACATGGCTATTTTAATGCTAAGAGACTAGTGGGTGGTTATACGCCTTGAGGGGTTGGAAAAGGGGACCTATTAATTTCAAAAAACTGCATGTCATGAATTACTTGTTTCAGTCTTGTTCCTGCTAAGAAAAATAAGGTAACTGGTTAACAGAAACAAAACCCCAACCCTCATCTTGCTGCTTACAGAAAAAAACCCCTATTCATTTCTAACATGTTCTGAAATCCAGAAGCATGTACAAGGAAGCTAAAAGCCATTCCCAAAGTCTGCACCATTTCCACACTGCTAATGAACCCTATTCTTTATGTCACACACAGATCCTTAGTGGAGAACATATGTAGGAATTTCTGCCACTGGGATTTCCACCACTGGCACTTCCATAGATGGAAAAAGTAAATAACATGGAGAAAGGAACTACACTGTAGGAAAGAGTTCCCTAATTTTGACAGCATATGCTTTAATGTACTGTTTGCAACCAGGCAGTAAAACCACACAAATCTGTTTGAATAAAGGAAAGCATTTCAAAGCAAATTTAATTTTTAAGGTTGAGCCCACACAGCCGTATGTGTTGCTATTAAACCTCTAGTATCATCTAGTATGGCTATGCTTCCTGAACAAAGATTTGGGAATGGCTCTACCCACACTTGCTACAAGCACGCTGGTGGCTAAAAAGGCCAGTGCGAGATAGGCAAGTCCAATCGCAGAAGGCACAGCAGAAAGTCTCCATTGGCACTACTGGTGAGGCACGGTCCTTCCTGTGTTGGCTTTTTTCCTCAAGACTGATCCTGTGTGTGTTCTCAAAAGAAGCAGCAGTGTTATGGATGGTGTGCCTCCATTTCTCCTGATTGGAGGCCAGAGTGGACCATTGATGGTAGTCAATATGGCCAAGGCTGAGGTGTTGTTTCAGGGAGTCCTTGTATCTCCTCTCTGGGGCTCCTCTCTTGCGGCTGCCCGTGACGAGTTCCCCATAGAGCACAATCTTAGAGAGGAGGTGATCTTCCATCCTGGAGACATGCCCTGCCCAGCGCAGCTGCGTTTTCAGCAGTATGGCCTTGATGCTGGTGATCTCTGCCTGTTCAAGGACAGACACCTTTGTCCTGTAATCAGACCAGTGGATGTTTAGGATTGTACGGAGGCAGCGCTGATGGAAGCGTTTGAGGAGTCTCAGGTGGTGGCGGTAGATGACCCATGATTCAGACCCATAAAGAAGAGTAGACAGTACAATGGCTCTGTAGACACTAATCTTTGTAATTTTCTTCAGGTGTTTATTTCTCCAGACTCTTTTATGAAGTTTTCCAAAAGCCCTGTATGCCTTTGCTAACCTGTCATCTATCTCTGTGTCAATCTCACCATCTGAGGAAATGACGCTTCCCAGATAGCTGAACTGCTGGACTGACTTAAGCTCTGATTCACCTATGGTGATGTGGGGATGATGGAAGATTTACTGAGGTGCAGGTTGGTAGAGAACTTCTGTCTTCTTCAAGCTGACTTCCAGCCCAAAGAGCTCAGCAGCCTCTGCAGAGCAGGATGTTAAGCGCTGCAGAGCTGCTTCTGTGAGAGCAACAAGGGTGGCATCGTCAGCAAAACGCAGCTCACGGACAAGGTGATTCAGGGTCTTAGTGTGGACCTTCACTCGCCTTAGGTTGAATAGGCTTCCATCAGTACAATAAACCTCTACTAAATAACTATGTAAACAGCTTTTTTAGTATTTCCCCACCACCACCATTCTTACCTTTCAACATTCAGCTAAGTCCACCATAATTACTGTTTAAGTGCTCATTATGATGTAGCTATATGAATTATGGTCATTTGCATTATCATAGCACACACCTAAACACCCCCACTACATCTTATCCAGTAATGTATGGAATGTCATTATACCAATTTGCTCTTCTGAAGACGATCGACCAAGAAACAGATACCCCCAGCAAAATGTTGAGAGTTTTCCAGATCTAAGGGTTTTATCACAGTACTATCCATGGCAGTCATGAGCATTTTAGAGAAAACAGCAATTTGGGAACTAAGCAAGCCAAAGTTCTCCCATCTCAAGGTAAGTGAATAAGTAGAAGGTGAATTTTCATAGTTAATAGTAAACAATAAATTGTCCCATCCTGCCAACATTATTAATGTCACTTCTCAGCATAATGCCAGCCCCTGGCAAAAGATTCTGTGGTGACAATTCCAATTAACTTTCCTCATCTTTATCTCACAGGTCACCTGTTAAAAATGCATGTTTACTCTGTCTTCTCCCTGAACAAGACTGACTGCAGTGGAGGTGAAGTGATGTTCTAAGTCAGGTAGGTCATGCCATCTCAGGTCTACTTTGTACAAGTCACTCTGCATGTTGTTTGAGCTGGCACCTGACATGCTTCTCCGCCCAGCGCCTGGGCTGAGCTGCCTTATGCCCTGCAGACAGGCTGCCTTTCCTTCCCTTTGCAATGGAAGGGAACACCAAGAGCCACTGTCCTCACTCGCAAACCTTAGCAGAAAAATCCCCCACTAGCAGGAGCAGACCTTCTCATGTCAGTACCTAAATTAGCCCAGTGCACTCTTCACTGCTCAAAGCAGCTCCTTAGGGGTCCAATCTAAAGCCCACAGAAGTTGATGAAGTTTTCACTTAGGTTTCAGCAGACTTTGAATCATGATCTTTTAATGGCATCATATACTTCTCATAATAAACACAAGGGAAGAGGGGGAGAATCTGTTCTAAAATAATCCTGTGTTCCCCTGCCCTTAACGAAAGGGCGGTCAGAAGGATCAGTCTGTTACATCAGGAGTGCCCAAGACCCGAGAGGTGGTTTCAAGAGTCCATCACAAGCTGATTTTACAACTGTGGTGCACAGTGCAGTGACAGCTACCAGCTGAAGAGACAAAGTGGTAATGTGCATACCTTCTCAGGGGAAGCATGTGTCTCCCTCTTGGATGCAGTCATGCACAGAGGCAGCTGTAGTTGAGTATTTGCTGCTGTGGACACACTTCCAGTTTACATCCCTCTCCCAGGAAGCGTGTTCTCTCCCAAAAGGGAACTCACACGTAAAAGCTGAGACCACACAGACCATTGTATGACATCAAATAGGCCTCACATAACATCAAAATCTCTACAGATATAAGCAGCAGATAGGCTGAAGAGGAACATGATTCCAGAATGAAGGGAACTTCAGCATTTCTTGGACATGTAACAAAGAAAGTGCACATTTGCTTAATTATCCATAGCCTCTTAATACACGTACGGGTCAAATGGTACAGGTTTTGCTTGCAGACAAGCCTACAAGAACTGTCTGCACACAAACACACGCACAAATTCACCTCATGCCACAGCAATATTAGATGATTTAAGAAAGAGGACAATCAGCAGGAAGGTGAAGTGATGCTTAAAGTGATGAGACCAGCTGTTCGATCTCAGCTCTCCGATCAAGTGCGGACAAAAGTAATAGGAAGTTCATTGTCTTGAGTCCAAGAGCATTTCCCTTTTTCTGGCCTTCAGTATCAACAACTGGGTCTTTGTTAGGCCAGGAAACAACTAAATCCAGGTCCTCTAGTAACTCTGTCTTGACATAATCGAATAGGATTTGGGTGCCCACAGGAGTTTCATATAACACAAGCAGAACATACAATGAATGTGTGGCCCTAAAAGCAAGTTTGCATATGATGATTAAGCAGTTAAGATGTTCACTTTTGGCATTTTAAATATCACAATAAAAGCATTTGCCATTTCTGCTTATAGAAGCAATTGCTAAAGCCAGTGCCCTGCCATGCTACAGGCTTGCTGCAAAAAAACCAAAGCGCTCTCACTTAGCATTTTGCACTGACCCACCCACAGCACATTCTCACAGCAATGCCACAGATTCAATCTATGAATCCCCTGGGAGGACTGGAATCCTTTTTCAAGATCTAGATTCACTCCTGGCAAGTGACTGACCCAGTCACTCCGGTTTCAAGTGAATATAGGATATGTACAGGCTTTAGATAACTATACAAATGTATATACTTCAGGTAGCTACCCCAGAGCCTTCAGATATATGAAGGTCTGGGAGTTTTTTCTAGGAAAGGAAAAGCTATGCAGTCAGGCAGAAGAGCAGGAATTAAATTACTCATCCCAAGTTACAGAGCAATCAGTGAAAGACCTAGGAGAAAACTGCCTTCATGAAAGGAATTTTGTGTAACAGTGTTTAGAGAACTCTTAAGTTAAGCACTGTACAGTTGCCCATCACATAAGATACTTAAAATTTATGGATTACTTCTTCATCGCCAACTTCCTTCTCTCCCCCTTCCCAGAAATTTCAACTGATACTAGTTAAGCAGGATGAAACCACTGAGCTTGCAAGGATCACCAGTTGCATGACTGGAGCCTAAAAAGACAAAAAACAAACCTGAAACACTAAAGTCGGGAAAATCCAAAGGCAAGACAATCTGAGCAGTATTCAGCAAACATACAACTGCTACTGGATGAACTCCAAGCACCCATTTCTGCAGCCACCTAGGAGATGTGCCAGCAGGCTCCTACAGCAGTACTGAGACAAATGCATTGCAAGTCCTGGGAACAGCTGTCTTCCCAACATTTTTCATATACAGTACATTGTGCTGGAGGGAAAATAAGTCAAGGCTTTAACCTGAAGGTTTATTTTTTCCAATCCGAGTTTTTTGGGTTCTTTTTACCCTTAAACGGTAGCAATTGTTCAATTGCTTTGAACTTAAAAGAAGTGTACTTAGTAACTCTGAATATATTTTCATACATGCAATCATGTTGTGTCTCAGTGTTCCCACACCAGTTTCCCAACTCTCAACCTGTTTTATTCAGTGTGCCTAAACATCTACAATTACTCACATTTTCTTTTACAATGGCCCGACTGCCTCATACCTGCTCCTGCTTTGCTTAAGCAAAAATGCAGCAGTCCCACAGTCCTTCCTCTTCCAAATGGTGCTCAGGCTGGTGAGGGCAGGAGGAATGAACGTTCATTTTCTACAAATTATTACTCATTGCAACAGAACAATACCAAAGCCACATTGGTGGCCAGTCTCAAACAGAATTCTAAACAGAAAAGCAACTTTCTCTTCCCCTCTCTCATCTGATGTCCTTCTTTTTGGTCGATTAGGTGGGGTTTTTTTCAAGACACTGGCTCCTGCTTCAGTTTTGCAGATAGACTCCGAACAGCCACCTTTGTACAAGAGACCCCTGACACACTGTAGCTGTGACCATGTGCACCCAAAAAGAAATACTCTTGGTCACACTGCTCAGCTTGCTGATATTCCAAACTACCACCATCACTGACTCACCAGCCCAGGCACAGCATCATAACAACATCTCCTTTAGGATATATCAAGAATGGGTATATGCAGTGCTTGTTGGGGCACTTTAAACCTTTGGTAGATGCTCAAGACATCCCTATGGGGCAAAGAGGGAAATGGGCAAAACCAGACCAATACATAACAGCAAAGACCTCAAAATTCTATTGTTTATTTACCCACTTATGTATCAACCACTTCTCAACTTTCACCTCTGGTGAATGAAGCAAGGTTTTGCAAGTTGTCACACTACATGTTCTGGAGGACTTGCCCCAACCTGTACAGGACTTTGCTGCAGAGTGAGCTAAGGCAGTGATGAGCGACAGGCAATGTTAAGCACCTGAGGGCAATTCAGTCATCTCTAGTCTCTGCACAATCACAGGGCTACCTGTAGTTCTCAGGAACACAACAGTAGGATGACACTTCCAATAGCTACAAGGGAGCCCTGAACTTGCCCAGGCTTAACCTCTGTCAGGGAAAAACAAACACTTTCAGAAATCTTCCAGAATATTCCAGCTTTCTTGCACACATTAAAACTCTTATGACAATTTGTTCAAGGGAAGACTGTCACTTGGCACTTCAATGCTTGCAGACTTTTTAAAAGTCTTGTTGATATTGAGAACACCTGGATAGAACAGATCAACAAAACATGAACTGCAGACTGACTCTTATTTCCACTTACATGCAGTTCTGCAGATCTCCTGCAGCAGCTTCATGTAAGCAGATCTGGATTTGGTCCAGAGATGCAAAGACCTTCAGTCTGCTCAACTCTGCCACGCAGACACTGGAACCAACCACCTCTGTATGAATCAGTACCATCTCCTGACAGCAGGTAAGTAGACTGACTGCGATATGAATGAACTGGCACAACAAACAATATCTACAGTGTGTTACACATTTGCCATTGCATTTTTATTACTGTTTGCCCACTTGAAAACTCCTTCAAACCGCTCAACTCTTGCTAGAAAATTTTTTTCAGAGTTCCCTGAAGCATCTGCAATGCCCAACACTTGTTCTCCTTGAAACCCTGCTTTTTTTCCCCCTTCCTAATATAATAGTAACAGGTATTTTTGCTTTCAATGCTTAATACTCCAGATATTGTTCATATGGCTACTGTCTTCTGTTTGAAGCAAAGTGCCCTATTAAAGTGCTGTGATTAATCAGGATGATAAATGCTGCAGTGAGGCCCCTGCTTATCAATCATGTTTCTTGTGCAGAAAGGCACTCATGTCAAAAAGGGGCAGGGGAAAGCCTCATTTACCACTATTTTAAGTAAGATTATTTTCTGTTAAGAAAAGCAGCAGCTCCTTTATCCAACAATGAACGCAGGCTGACCAGCAGTTTAGAGACCTAGTAAGAGATGGTTAAAGATATTAATAATAAAACAAAGTTATCCTGTGTGAAGGAGGACAGATGGCAGCCACACAATAGCCATCAAGTCTATTTAAACAGATAAGTAGCCTTCCTATGCCCACCCCAGCTCTAGACATGTGCTGATTCAAAGACTGGCTCTGGTTCCACGGGGCCCTCTAACCTGAAACAGGTGCAGAGGTCGTGTTTTTCCCTTCCATGCTCTCATTTAGAAATCTGCCCCTTCTCTCTGTCAAGCACAGCAAAAGCAGAACCCAGGACAGATGCTTCTGCCCAGAAGTGATAAGCTATGGCTCTGTGCCTTGCACATATGTGCTCCAGACTCAGGGACAAAGCAGCACAGCTCTGGGAAAGGCCGAGGAACACCGCATCGCAAACATGCCAGCCAGGCTGGTAAGCCCGGTGCTTCCTCGGCTTTCTGAGACAAGCTGCCATGGATAGCAGAGGGCCACATGAGCGATGCCCATTTCACTTCAGAGATACAGACTTTCTGTACAGACAGAGAGAATCAGTGACAGATACAGTGAAAAAGGACCAGAAAACCCCAGTGTCAGCCACGGTGGCCAGAGCAGGCAGCCTGCAGTGAATTCTGAGTGACAGATCAGTGAAAGACTTAATTCCACTAAGCAGCAGAGGGGCTCAGATGCAAGGCCAGTTTCTGCTATTGGGAGCATTTTACCAAAAGCAAAAGGTGCTGATCAGCCTGACAAACCAGCAGCCAGAGACAAGTGGAAAAGCTGTAGGGGAGGCATTGGGAGGGCTGGTGAGACAAATCCTCTCAGCAAGTTTCTGTGAAGTTTGATGGGCCCTTCCCCCACAGGCACTGCAAGACTGGGGCTTTTAATACTGCAAGGATTACTTCAATCCACAGACTTAACCTTCCTACAGCAAACCTGCACAGATGTAGTGCCACTGTCTTCCTACCAGCCAATCTATCTGCTGCAGCCTGGCGAGGCAGCATTTCAGGCATGGCCAGCAGCTACAGCTCCTTCCAGGGGCTGAGGACCCTGCTTCCCACCCTTCTGACATCCTGCAGGACTTCATCTTTATAGTTACCTGCCTCCAATGATCTCTGCAACCATCATTGCTGGGAAATGAAAATGAGTTCAGTTCTCATAAACACTCAGAGCTGTAAATTCTCAAAAGCCTTTTTAAGCTTTGTCATAACATATGACTTTCTTTCCCATGACACAATTACGCAACTATTTCTTTGCCTTGTTCTAAGAAGACAGGGAGAAGAACTGCAAGGAAGGGTACTGGCACCGTAACGTGAATCTAAAGGTGGCACCTTTTTTTTTTTGTTTTACAGAATGCACATGAACAATTTGGGCCCCTCATTACATTTAGTAAACTCTTCAGAACAGAACTTCAGGTGGAAAAGAAGAGATTCACACCTGGAACTGTCCTTCACTGCAAGGCTAGCCTAAGGCTTTTCAAGTGAACAGTCAATTCCATAGATGCTACATTAGGCCCAGTAAGAGTACTTTTAAAATTATTTTATCAATCTTAGCTCGGTAACAGTATTTCAGAATACCTAAATAACCTTTCCATCTGACAAGATAGAAACAATTATCTCCCTTTTGACAGATATATAAAGGTAAAAAGAAAAAAAATAAAAGAAAACCCCAACGCCTAAACATCCCAAACACTAGGACTTTATAAACAGAGTGAAAATCTGAGTGACAGAAGGTACACTCCTTTCTTCCCCGCGTAATATCATGTATATAAAGTCTACTTTTCCATATTATCTATGATTATTAACACATATATACACAGGCCAAATTCATATTTAGTTACAGAAAGAAGCTGATTCATTCCAGGAATAAGTTTGTCCACAAAACTTTATTTCAACACACCTCACAGAAGTATTTCTAACTCCAGGACTTGTCCACTGCTATTAGATAGAAGTTTGTTTAGTTATTTCTCCTGCCTGTTTGGATACTGCAAAAAGGAATTTTACAGGTCAAGACAGTGTTATTACAAGGGCTACTTGTAATAAAGAGAGCTCTAGAAAATGCAAACATGAACCCTAACAAAATGCAGGTGAAAGTGTTGATAAAAACACGATGATTTGAATGTATCCCCTTCCCTATGTCTCATTGCTTTTCTCCAACTTAAAGATTACACATATTGTATTTCCTACAGAAATACAGAAATCAGAAATGACAGCACACAAAACTTCTGTTCTTTGGTGGGTTTTTTTGTTTGTTTTCTCTTCTTTTGGTTTTGTTTCTTTGGGTGGTTTTCTTAATTCAAATATTTTAAGTGGGTTCTTTCAGGGAGTTATTCTTGGTTTGCCAACTGCAAACTGCACGGATGTGTTACTTGTACCACAGAGCACCAATTCCATCTCTTCTGTTCTATAATTAATCACTAAAGTGCTCAAGTCTCCTGCTTTGTAACACACACATTGGTATTTAAAGTTTTTACACATGCTAGCTGGTCACACAATTGTAAAATTACTTTTAGTAGCTGTATACAGTCTTGAATTTACCGTTGCATAATTACTTCCACAACTGTTTGCTGAAAGACATTTTTACTCATGGACACTAAATACCATGAACCTAAGAAAAAGCACATTCATTTAGATACCCAAGGGCGTTCTGTGTACGTTGCAGGGAAGGTTACTGCAGTGAGAAATTCTGCCCATGCCTCACTTTTCCCTTACAAGACCTGCTGTTCTTATAAATTAGGTAACACCAACACTACAACTAATGTCACCAATTCTTATTTTAATCATTATTAATATGCCTAGCTGTACCACAGCCATACTTTGTGGCAGCTTTCCAAGGAAGAGGACCCCAGGCACTGAGCATCCATCCAAGGAGAACTAAGCTTCTGCTCAGGGGGACATCAACAGCACCTCTGAGTACTGTGAGCCGACAGCACCAGGTGCCAAGAGCACAAACCTCTGTGGATCCCAGTGGGCTTTGAAAAGATACAGAGGCCCTTTTTGTACATGCACAGGACTATGGGGTTAGAAGGGGAATCAGTTTTACATCTTGGCTTTCTATCTTCTCTGAGGGCATTCAGCACATTACTGAGCATCCCAAATCGTTTCTTTATCTTACTATGACTATAAAAAAAAGTCCCATCTTGACTCACTCTGTGGCATCTAATGTTCCTTCAGTTTTATCATCATGTTGCTAAACCCAAGGAAAGATTACCCAACTGTTGTCTTGTCCTTTAGAGATTCAGAACATACAGTGTAGGATCTGCACACTGGCTCCAGCAGAGCATGTATTACAAGTGAGCTCACAGCTCTGCACATTCAACCGCACCTCGTTTCACTTAAAAATTAAGTGCACTTGCTTCAAAATTCCTATAAACTTTAGAAAGGCACAGGATCAACAGTCAGACTACACTCAGCTTTGCCAGAGGCCTGGGGAAGCCACCGGAGAAGAATGTCATCTGGTCAGGGTTCTGCCCTCACTGGACAGCTGATCCTGAGAGCAGCTGAGCACCTCCACAGGTGGCCAGAATTACACCTCACTGCAGCTCCAGAATGAGGCCTGGCAACACAGGCATACATTGGCATACACTGAACTGCAGCAATGCATAAGCCCAGACTTAATATCAAGCTATCAATACAGTTATCAGCCATCTTGATTCATCATAAACCAGGTTCATACCTTGTTGTTGACATGGAGGACCCTAATGCCAATCCACCGGCCAGCCAGGCCACCACAATCACATCAAGAAGTTCCGAGAAGGGGTTTAGATCAATGCAAGTAAATCCACTCTTAAACATACTTCAGTTAAACTGTTCCAACTATGGAAATCCTAAAGCAGATAGTTCTGTCCTAAATTATTAGATGTTACTTGGTTTGTCCCTTCTCTGACCCCACTTCGGGGGGACTGTTACTGCAGACAGGGTTTTTATGCCTCTGCTTTCAGACAGAAATGAAGGCAAGCTGGAGCTCTCACTGAGCTTGCTCCCCAGTGTGCTCAGGGCTGGCTGCAAAGGAAGAACGATGCAGTGGTGCTGCATCCTAGACAGGGCAGCCTTGTTTCTAGAACTAGAGTGCCCAAAGGCAGAGCCTGATCAATCTCCCCATCCTTACAGCCTTGTGGTTTTTCACTCCTGCTGCCCTTTCCTCATGATATCTGTCTCAAATATTTTAAAAAACTGAGGGGGAGGGGAAGGGGGGGAATGGAAGATTCACATGGGCAAGAGAGGCTACTAATCCTGTGAAAATCCAAATCAACTCTATTGACATCTTATATTGCAAATCAGCAGTTCAGAAATGCCAATAAAAACCTTTGTGATGCTCACAGAGGATGTAGAACAGAGTTGCAAGAAAGCAGCAGTCCCTGGCCTGTGCACTGCTGCCAGACCAACACTAGACTGCTGACGAACACTACAGTCCAGCATGAGGATATACAGGCAGGTAAACAGTGCTTCAGGCACTACAGAGCAGAAAGAATTAGGTGCTTTCCCCATAGCAAAAATGAGATGCCAGTTCAGCAGAATTTCCAGTGTGGTATACTACCTATGCTTGCACTGTGCTGCCCTGTACTTGGAATTGGCAGGGATTTGTCAAGGAATTTTTCACAGAGATGTGTTGTGAGTTTGTTTCCACATCTGTAATTCAAGCACCTGAAATGGGTGTTTGAGGATGTGACACATGCAAGACCACAGAGCTGTCCCATGTACCTTTCTCTCCCCTACCAGATGCCAGGCTATGAATTCCACCGTAAGATCAACTTTTTCAGTATCAAATACTACAATCCTGAGCAGCAGCAGCACAGTGCTCAGGTCCCTCCAGGCATGAGGAAGGAAGCAACTTGGGAACTACAGAGACACAAACAACTGGATTATACACAGAGTTTTATACTGACACTTAAATACACATCTCTATGATCTCTCCCCCAACTGCTCTCTATTTCTGTCTCCAGCAGTCATGATCCTCTTCCCCTTGATGATGAAAAGCCTAAAGAAAGGCACTTCCTTAAACGTGACTCATTTTCTTTTAGGCAATTAAGGCACATATTTGCATTTTTAAGAGAAAATATACACACCAAGTAAGAAAGAGAAGAGATGAACCCAATTTACTAACCACACATACTGAAAAATCACCTTATCGCAAGAAACAGGATGACTCAGAAAACATGTAAATAGCTCCTGTGATTTAGCACTGACTGACACCCGATGCATTAAAATAAATTGCCCATGATTTCTCTCAAGCTCCATGCTAATGCACTCCACAGAACATCAGTGAAAATGCAGCAGTGCGTAACTATCTAGAGGCTTCACCTGGTGGCAAATAATGGAATGAATTGTCCCTTGACCAGGACAGGGAAAGGAAGTAAATCTCCAGCCTTTCAGGGAATGTTCCAAGACTGTAAAGCATGAGTCAGCAGCACTGCTGCTATAGAGGTTTTTCCCTAGCATGCTACTGGCAACTCGATCTCTTGCCTTTCCCAGTTTTGATATGCCAGCTAAGTGTCCATTGGGAAACAGACACCTTTGGTATGAAATGGGACAGATAAATTGATTGCCATTGATTCATTAACATCTTAAATATCATCACTGACCTGTATGACTGCCATATACAGCAAAGAAGAAGAAAGAGTTCAGTTGATGGGTGAAGCTGGGAGAAAAAAAGTCTTTTACTAAACGTATTTTAACCTTTTCATTGGTACTGCTACTACAGCAATACCACATTCACCCTTGTTACTGCAGCCAAGACAAGTCATCATACTAAGTTTCATGATCAAATCCAAGGATCTCAATCATTTTGCAAAGCTGATGAACACTTCTCCTGAGAATTGGCATTAGAAATTGGCATTTCTTTGTATGTTTTAGAGACAGAGAAAATAAGGAAGAGAATGAGGATACAAACTTTTAGAAATTAACCTGGCAGTTTACAGGTGTTCACAGGAACCACAGGCCTGCACCTATTCACTTCTGCCTCCAGGTGAGGTCATGTCAGTTGAGCTCCTTGTCCAATTCATCCTCCACTGGATTCTTCTGCCTTGATGATTTCTTTCTTTGAAGGTTATAGAGGGTCCTTCCTAATGTTACTAAACCAAACTTCTGCTGTCTAGCTCTTAATATTTAAACCTAGCTTGCCAGAGAATTAAGGACACAAACTTATTTTCTTCCTAGAAATGAAAAACAAAACTGAAATGAGTCCTCCCCATAAATGAATAAAGCACTGGCATAACCTCGCCACTCTCTGTGACTGATCTTCCAGACAGGCAGCACCTACACACCATGGCTGGCCAGCCAGCATTCCAGAGCAGCCCTAAAGCACACTATGTCCTGCCCAGCCGACAGCACAAGGCCATAGAGAAACTGGGAACAGAAAATGTGGCAAGGAAGGAGAGGACACAAGATGCAAACCCATAGAGAAAGAACTTTCATCAGGGTATGACACATTAGCTCCAGTCTTACTCACAGAAAACCAGTTTTGTGTGGATTACGTTCTCTAGAGACAATAACTTTCGAGTCCATTGACCAATTTCAGCCTGCTGTTATAGAGGTAACTGACTTCCCACAAGTCCCATGAAAACAGACATTCAAATACAAAAGGCAGACCCTGCAAGTGACCCCATTCCTGTCCCAGCTGAAAGAAAAGCCATAACATAGGACCTCTATTTGTCACCAAACAGTTTGATTAGGGGACAGTCTTTCTGAAAAGTAAAACAGCAAGAAGATCTCCACTTCATCAAGCACAAGACATAAATCAAAGGAAAGTCAGCACCATCCATTCCAATGCTCAAACCAATACTTATTTCATATAATCATATGACAATATTAATCCTGGTGATCTAACTGTAGCACTAGTAAACAAACCAAGAATGTTGAAACCCAGCCTAGATCAGCCATAAAGCAAAACTTCCTCCTTACCTCCTCCACGAGGGCCATCACAAGTGTGGTCAAAAAAATGGATGAGGATCTCAGGACAGGGGAGATACAGGGGCCCAAGCTCGTTCCTGAAGCCACTCCCTGCAGAAGAACCCTGAGGACGAACTGACACCATGCATTTCTTCTGGATGCCTTTGGCGCATTTGGTCCCCACATCATATGTTTAATTGCAGGTGAGTGCCAAACATCACATCACCCTGGGTGCATGCCCTGGAGTCCACAAACTGTAATCCAGCACACCTCACTGCCACTGCATGCTCTGGCTTCTGACACCTTTTTCTATCAGCTGAAAACAATGTTTTTCTTTTGATATTCCAAGCCATCTTACACCACCCCTGTGGCCGTAGGATTTTTAAGTCCTGTCAATCTAGAATTAATTCTCTTCTTACAGCACAAGTGCCTTACCTCTTCTTCAAGAAAATTACATTGTTTGAAATAATTTCCATTTTTGCCAGCACAACATCTCATTTTCTTCTTTGTAGCCCTGAAGGAATGATTTGTAACACGAATCTTAAAAACCCAGATCAAAGGAGGAGGTTAAAATGACAGATAAATCAGAAGTGTAAGAAATGTGTATGTATTTTCATATGTATATGTAGTGGAAAAAAAACCCAGTCTCCACCAACTCTAATTTAATAACAAATAGCTGATGCCCTTTCTTTGTTTTTGGGAGACCACAGAAGACTGGTAAGATGCTGTGCACAGGAGATAAGAGACATTTCCATAGCAGATGAAATGCATTCATCTGAAGGGATCACATTGTCAACAAACTGGATTCATTATCTGCCGATACTAAGAAAACTAGGCAGTTATATGTGTCTGCTAACAATGTCATCATTTCTATTCATTTCTATTGCCCTTCTCCAATGCTGCAGCAAAATCTTGGATTCTGACATCAAGCCCAGCAAGCAACATTAGTCCTTGAGACAGAGTTTGCAAAACATTAATGAAATCAGAATGAGACTGCAGTCTGGCTTGTTGCCCTTGGATAATGGAAGTGAAATTAAAAATAGAGGGAAAAGAAGTGACTTGCTCTTAGCTAAAATCAGATTGTTGAAGGTATTTTTCAGGAATTAAAGCATTTTCTACACTACCTATTTAAGGTTTTTCTATTTCAATGAGTCTAGTGATAACTGAAACCAGGAGGAAAGAGTACTAAAAGCAACTAAGAAAAACTAACAAGTAAAGCATTCCTTTCAACAATTTCATTTAACCAGGAAAATCTATTAGGCAAAAAGCCTTCTGCCAAAGGCAGAAAGAATATGAGGGCCAAGAGAAGAGAAGACAAGGAATAGAATTGTATATAAGAAAAACAGGAGAGACTATCCTGAAAAATTCACAAATGCTTTCCCCCAGGAAGCAGCAACTTCAACCAGCTTATCAACTTATCAACCAGCCCTACCAATTTATTGCATGAAATCGATTATTCATTTCCTTTCTGAGGGAGGCATTGCTGTGCCCCTCATCCTTGCCAATGCCCAGGTTCTGGCTTGGGGTTCTTACCTGTCCGGGAACCTACACTGATCATTTCAAGAGTCCAGGCTTTCTCACCAGTGAAACATAACAGCCTTTCCTGAAGGATTTTTCGGGGTTTTTATTTTGGCTTTCAGAAGGCCCCCTGAAAATTCAGACTAAAGGCATGCACGTTTTGATTGCTGCCCTACAAACACACACATTCCCTCCAGGTCTAAATGCAAGGCTAAGTATGATAACCTGTAAGGCACCTGGGAAGAACAACACATTGTAAAGTCTGGTTTGGTAGGTGGTGGGTGAGAACCATTACCTGAGAAGTTAATTTAATATGGGTATACCTTCCCGCCCTCAATCAAGGTGGAGGGAGCAGATTTTCAATTCTGTCCAGATTTTTTAAGTGCACAGTCCCCACTGCAAGCCAATGAGATCTGTATTCCTTAAATACCTGACATCTGAAAGTTCAATACAAAATCACTTAATGTTTTCTATTCTGCAAGGTTTTATCTCCTTCTTTCCTTTATGGCATCAAGGGTTTAAAGCAACCAAAGCCAAAATGTTATTAGGGGGAAGAGGATAAACTGCTTCTCCTGGGAACTAGCAATGACACTGTCAAAAAAAACCCAGCTTGCTTTCTTAATTTTGAAACATAGACATAATTTCTGAAGTGCCAGGGGTAGGTCAAAAAGCCATCAGACAGATGCTCACCCAGTGCCGTCATGCCCTGCCAGGCTGCTGGAAAAAGCATAAAAGCATGAAAGCCCTGAGCTGAAGTACACATGCGTTTTGGCAGCAGCGCACAGGTTAAAAGAAGTTTCCCTCTTCCATGGAAGTGATACAGTCTGAATTCAGCATTATGCTTTCCACTGTAATAGACTGTACCTGCTCTGAGCAAGCCAGAGAGTTTAACCCTGTCCTTGCTGATGTTAAAATCAGTATTATGCCGTCCCCAAATCTGGTATGACAGGAGACAGCCCTGCACCCTCACTATACTAAAGCAGACAATAGACAAGTACTAGGGTTTGTATCTTGCCCTGTGGTAGCTGCAGCCGAGGGGACTCATTAATTAGCTAGAGCGTATGCGTACACATCAAAAATAACTTTACAGTGCCTGCCAAAACAGTTTGAAAATCTCTGCAAAGCTGCCACAAAACACAGCTGGACAAAATGAAGAAAAACAACTACTGTTTAAATCAAAAAAAGAAAAACAAAATAACAAAGAACAGCCCACGCCCTGTATCACAGTCATTCCCACACCGAAACAGAGGTGTCCTACCTTTCCAATCGGTGAACAAGCAGATTCCAATCAGCACGCTGTGTCCAAGACTATATGCTGAAAAATCTGTTAATATAAAACAAAGGGAGGGGCAAAAAATAAACTGAAAACACTTATTTTTTGCTGAAAAACAGTTTTCAGCTATAAGAAAGGTTTTTCTTCTATCATACAAAGACACAGATGCATAAAAATACCCATAAAAACATGTGTGCACGAAGGTGTGTGTACATATAACACACATTATGCATGCATCAATATATTTACAAACGAACCCACAGAAGTTTATTACCTATTCATTTTAATTCATCCAGAGTGCACCACTACAGAATTTAATCTATAGCAGACTAAATCCAAAAAGCTTCAGCATAAAGGTATAATTCTTTTAAATTCTCAACATGAAAACAAAGCTGACATTTTTAAAATAAAATCGTTACCAGCTCACATGCTGCCATACCACAAAAGCCTATCCTTAAATAACTGCTGCATAATCATTCTCCTGGAGTGTTGTTATCCATCCGCTTGCTGCCTATCCCCAGACAGACGCAGTCTGCAAGCCACCAGCTTGTATCGACCATGTGTACGTCAGGAAAAGGAAAACTGCAAATTAGAAGAAGTCCCCGCAGTGGTGAAAAGGAAAAGAGGGTGAGTGGGAGAGGAAGAGGGAGCTCACTGGCTACAGAAATTTCGAGAATGATGACAAACCAGCCAGCTCCGCCATCATCCACTTACAGCAGGATGCTGCACCTCGCGGCTGCTGAAGCAGTTTGTCAAGGGGTTGCTGGTATCAAATGCCTGACTGGCATTTTAATTGCATCCAGCCAAGTGTGTCTCCAGGAATCGGGCCTTTAATCCTATGAATATCATCAACCGGTTTCTTTTGTGTTGCTGCCAAACACACACAGGCACGCACTGCACACAGGCACCAGCACACCCGGGTTCCACCATGATGCCGATCCAAATCCTGAACAGGTTTTATGGACAGTATATGCTGAAAAGGAGGGCTGGAGGGATTTAGCATTTTCTGCATTATGGATTAGGAGGGCAGTTCCCTCTCCCCCTTTATTTTTCTATCTGATGCTTCTGTTGGCATGTTGGAACCAGCCTGACTGTGCTGTTATTTGAGCCTTGTGTTTGCTTATTCACACCAAGGGGAAATAAAAGAAGAGGAAATGCAGAAGTGCTGCAGGACTGTAGAGGCAAGTGGGATAATTCAGGACTAATACAAGAGCAGAACAGGGCTCACTGCACAGCTCAGCTTGAAACCAAGTTGCTGTGAAGGGTCTAGTTTTATTGTCACTATTCAGCTGTTATGCCTGCTTTGATCTCATCTCTCTATTCCAAGGCTTTCTCCAAGACAATATTAATCTCGGTAGGAGAAGGGACCTGTGAATTCAGAAACCACCCAGTGCTGTGGAAGGAGACAGCACAACTGGGAGTGGCAGCCAAGAAGGGGTAGAGGAATGAATTTTTAAGAGAGTGAGAAAAAGTTAAAAGATGAACTGGTGTGGTTTTGAGCATTGAAAGTTTGGAATGAAGCAGCATAAACAGTGAAGGAGCATTCAGGAATAACCAATGAGCCCAACCACACTCTTAAGGACTGGGGACAAGCTTAAATTTCCCTGCAGTCAGGACACACAAGTCAACTAGATCCACTTTGCAGCATGAAGCTGGTGCTTCTCAGTCCCTGTGACAGCAGAGCACTTGACAGGGAAGGATATCAAGAGGAAAATGAAGTATCTCCCTATCACAAAGCTTGGGAGAGGTCCAACAAACACCATTTACCTCTGAGGAAGGGACAAGGGGCTTGTAGGAAGGAGTAACAAATTTTCCAGCAATTTCCAGGGTTACTCTCACAAAATTTTAAGAGTAGAGGGCTGCAAGGGGAATTGATCCCTTTTGTCTTTCCCCACAAGCATGACAAGACAACCTCGTACATCCATCAAATTTTGTGTCAACCAGAACTTCCACTCTTACTTCTATAAACAGATCCTGGTGACTTCAAAGAATCCATCCTGACCTGACAGTTTTTCCACACTCTCTAAACCACTGCAGTGGTCAGGAGGATGAAGAAATGGAGGAATGTAGCCCCAAAGACAGGTTGTATGGGACCAGGATGGCAGCAGAGCAGGTACCATATAGCAGCAAAAAGGCCTTTGGAAGGAACAGAAAAAATGAGCAAGAGCAGCACTAGCGCATTTCTTAGACCTTTCCTCTGAAAAAGCATCCTGTGACTCATTGGAAGGGGTGCCTGCTGCTGCCAAACCTCCCACTGCAGAGCTCATCCTCTCCAGAAACCAAGGAAACCCTAGTCCTGCCCTCATCTTCCTCAGCTCCACCATTTAACAGTTGGTGTTTGTTCTCAGCATTGCTTTGGTCCCTCCTTCACTTCTACAGCTCCCCTTCACAGCCACGCTTCCCCCAAAGCAACCAGGAGCTCTGGGAGGTCCCAGAAACAACACCATGGAGTTGGGATGGTGGAGGGATAGCAAGAAGCCCTGAAAAATGTCCTATAATTTCTCTCAGATGTTCCTGATGGAACTCATGTGGCTCATAAGGGACAGTTACATATTGCCAGGCTCTGTCCTATACCCTGAAGCCGATGGATAATTCTTCAACCAGCCATCCAAGTCTCCTTTGATCTGCCCATGCAAGCATTTCCAGGGACACAATCTGACAAAACAGCCCATGGTAAAGGGTTTCATCATAAAATACTGTACATAAAAGACCACCTTAATCATCAAATTTGTCCTGGCTGCCCTACAATATCTTTCACACAGCTACAAAAACATTTCTGACAAGACAAAGGCACAGGAGACAGGGATGAAGAGCCTAATCCAGGTAAATGCTGAAAAACCGAGAACACTCAGCCCTGTGATTTAACCTCATGTTTTCCTGGCTCAGCCACAAAAGCATGAAACTCATCACATAAAACCAATGCACCCCAGCACAGTGAAAATACAAACATTAGGAAGTCGAAGTTCTGCAAATGTTTAAATTACATTTTCAAGCACTGTACCTCTTGAAGAGGAGTGAAAAACATTTACTGTCTCAGTAAAGGACATGGTGAGACTGTGACTGAAGTCTGGTCCAAACTCTAAAAGATTTAGCCTGTTCAGCTGGGTTTTTCCTCTTTAATTCTGATATTCACACAAGATAGTGTTTCATTACTGCACTGCAAGAGGGCTTAGAAAATCCAGCTGCAAACTGGGTCCCTCTCTCCAAGATGCTGGGCAGACCAGGAGAGAGCTTCCATTGTAACAAAGTACTGAGAAGAGAAAACCCTAAAGAGATACAGGGAGGGTTCTCAATTTCAGGATAATGAAAAAACAAACAAACAAGCCAACCAATGCTGGGGCTTGGGCTTAGGCTTACCCAAGGTCACACACACTTCTGTTCCCAAACCAAGCAAGATACTTCCAGAACCTCAGCCTAAGATTCTTCCACCCAAACCACTGCTGAAGTCTTGCAACCAGCATTTAACAAAGAACTTGTGGGTTGGTTGCTTCTTTTTTAGTAAAGACTGGGTGAACATTTTATGCAATGTCTAAAATAGAATCCAGTATCATCAGTGATGTAGATTAAGAGGAATAGGTCTACTGAACAGGAACTGCACCACTCTGGTAAAAATAGCCCTGGAACAGGGAATTTTCCTTTCATTTGCTATTGTCTTACCACTTGAAACAGTGCTGGGGATGGCTGCCTGCTGGAGAGCTTGGGAGGAGACAGATGCTTCACCAGTCTGTGTAGATATTATCTGTTCTTCTGCAGCAGTAATAAACATCAGACTATCCTATTTTACCTGACATTTGAGGGGAAAATTTGCTTTTATTTCCCCGCCCTCCCTGAGGCGGGGAGAAAACCAAATAGAAGGGCATTAATCAACTCCAGAAAAACACATGCAGTCCAGGACACCAGCTCTTTCACCAGGGCTACACCATGAGGAGGCTGAGGCTGGAGTCACCGTCTGCATCTCTATGGTTACTGACAATGGAGAGGATGGGGAGGGGCTGGGAAAAGCTGCAGGCTGAGTTAGCAGCCTCTGCGGGTGTAAACGATTTCAAGGCAGGGTAGAAAGTCTCAGGATGCAGGGGGACCCTGGTTTTGGTTTCAGTCTTCTCCCCAGAGGAAAAGCATGCAAGGGCTGATCTATCCACCTCATGCAGCCCCTCCAGGGCCTTTTCAATAATGTTGTTTCAAGGAGATTGAACATCTTTATGGGATTCACCTGTCCTTCCTCCCAGGCCTAAAACAGGCGTGTACAGGTGACATTGCCCTTTCCCAGCACCCCATGCAAAGGCAGCTCTTCACGGTGAGTATCACGGCCAGCTCTCTTGCACCCATTAACCTAACCACTGATACAACATGGACTTGTGTGCAGCATGGTTATACAAACGAGCCTGCAAATCCCAGGTAAATTATGTCCTCTTTTTCCCCTACTTCAGCTTATTTGTTTTAAACATGTCAGACAGATACTTTCAGGCACGATCTCTCTGTTGTGAATCCACCCTGACTCTCCTCAACTAAATAACTGATATGTGGAGTACCTAGAAAGGGATCTTCTATTTCACCCTGTGTCAGCATGTCACTGAAATCAAGCTGGAAGATGTAGGATATTTAAATTCTCCCAGGCCTGCTCATCAGAACAACTAATTCTGCACTGAACCCTTTGAAGCTACCAGATAAATGTATTCTTTGGCTTCCTTAGGAAATTCTTAGTTTCTAGCTTAGACACCAGTGAGAACAAAAGAATAAAATAGCAAAATTCAAGAAAGGTGTCTGCTAGTCCCCAAACCTTGTATGTATATGTGGTGCAGTTACTAGCAAGCGCTGCAAGGGAACCTTTGTATTGCTACCCCAAAATAAACCATCACCTTTGCCCTGGGTACCGTATGTGGAGGGGAACAGCAAAGCCGCATCTCAGAGAACCACTGAAACGTCAATACAGCCATCTGATGTGTCCCAATCAGCACAGTCTCCAAGTGCCTTGTCACTCAACTGCCCCTCGAAGACAATCTGAATTTTCAGTTGGTTCTCTGAGCCTGCAATATCAGAAATAATTGATAGCACCAACCCTCCTGCAGGAACCAATGCCACTTGAGAGTGCCACAACTTTCCAAGAGACCAGACCACCGCACTGCACACATGAGCACATCCATGAGCACAATGTCTTCTGAGGCTCGAGACAGGCCTGTGCAGCCAACACTGCATTATTGGGAGGCTCAAGGCTTATATGTGCAAACATATGCTGTCTTGATGGGTGTGACACCCATGTGCATCTGAGAGACACACTGACCATTCCTCCACGCTATCACAAGGCTTATGACTAAGAAAATATTGCAGGCAGAAGCTCTACCACTTGCTTGCATCTTTTTTCTCTCCTGGCCTATCAGAGGGGTGATGAATCAAGACAAACAATTGTTTAAATATCGCAGCTATTGTAATAAATTTACTCAAATGTCAGTTTGTACTTCACTTAACCATGTAATGCTTTTCAATTAGCTGTCATATCATACCTCATAACAGAAGTCTTAGCTATTATTCTATATTAAATTTATAAATAAAATATTTTCAACTAATGAATCATTTGTTGAAGCAGGTTTCGCATAACGTGCAATTAAAATATAAACAGAGCTGGCATGGTCTTAAGGACATGTAAAGCAGTAACTGCAATACAAAATACACAGATTTATCTGTTTTGTCTAATCGTAGGTTTTGGATGGCATTTCAATTCAAACCCCATTTATGTTTAGGAAAACACATACATTTTTGCAGTCAGTGGGATGTTAGCACATAGTTAATGCAGTAGTGAAAATGGTGGTTTTCCTCAAATAGCTGTTGTCCTTTTCAGAGAAAAGGTATTTGCTCCTTAATTTAAAGATCAATCTTCCCTCAGAGATATCTTCCCCAGCAGCTCAGTACTGCCTTCCTGGAAGCTGCTAGCTGGTTATTTTCTCTGATGTCCACACTTCAAGAAATTTTTTAAAAACTCACTGCTGTTCCTCGACAGCAAACCCAACCAGACAGGCCATAGAAATCGCAGTAACATGTAGTAACACGTAGCGGAATTGGTTTGAACAGCTTCTCACTTAGCTGCGCTTTATGTAAGGAAGGCAGTCAGGCAGAAACCCATGAAGAGCTCCCAGCAGCTGAGCCACCAGAGGGGAAGCAGCTCTCTTCTCGCCTCAGAGGAGAGACAACAAAAGCTGTCTTATGAGAATGCTGCTGACTGCCAGCCTGACCCACATGGGCTCAGAGGTGGCACTGGCAGTATGATGCAACAGCTTTTCCCCCTCTTCACATGAGCATCCAGGTCCTCTGCATGGGGATGAGCCTGACCAAGAGCTGTCCTTCACAGACTTCATGTTTCCAGTAAACCCAACCACAACTGACAGCCACTTTGACTTCTAATACAAAGCCCAGCGAAAACCACCAGCAGCCCTTCTTTGGGTTCAGTGCATTTGGATCAGAATTTGTATTTATGCACACTCTTGTAGCACTTACAGTAAAGGCAAGGAGGGCCGGTGTTACAGAGACCATCTTTGCAGAGGACCCCCTTGAAAAGGGCTTCTTAATTCTGACTGTCGTGTTTACTGTGAAATGAACGTAACAGATACTGCAGGCTAATTCATTAACTGCTTATGATTGATTCTTGTTTTCATCACCACAAAGGCAGATTTCCTGTGGTTAACATAATGATCGTAATTCCCTCTTTGCTTACACACATTTCAGTCAGACATTGCTCCACCGAGTCCACAGCAGTTACTACATCAAGACTAAAATGGGTTTAATGCCTGGAGACCTGGATTAGGTAACTTACACAGAGCTTTCATTCACCCTGATCTCACAGTGCTGTCCAAAATTACTTTTAAGCTATTTGTACATGCAAATTACCCCCCTCACCTGTACCAGGTAGTTGTCCTGAGGGTGAAAGGCAGCAGATGTTTTGCAGTGCTCAGTTACGCTGCCCACAAGCTCAGGGTACAAAGTAAAAAGTGTCACATACAATTGCCATCATCAGGGAGACTTTTGGGAGGTGTAATATGATTATAGTCAATTCTGGTTTATCAGAACGGGGTGGAAGATCTGGAAGTCATTAGCCAAAAGGGAATTTTGGACAAATGAAGGACCTTGAAACTTCTCTGATATACCTCAAGGGATGTGACCTTCTTTAAGATGAAGTAGTACTTTGATCAAAGGCATTACAGATGACAGGCCCAAAATCAGCACTGCCAGTAAGTCAGGGAACTTCTCCTGCTGCTTCAACAACTGCCAGAGGAATTGCTGCTACTGTCAGCCATCCAGACACTGGTTTACACTGTATTCAAAGGATCATAATGTTTAACAGAGGAGTGATCCCACAGCAACACTAGGGCACCAAGGAGAGTATGATCTGATATTAAAAGGGTGAAAAGCAGAGGTGAAGATGGAGAGAGAGGAGCTGAGACTGGCAATTTCTACCATCCTTCCCTGAGTTTCTTTGGAAGATTTCCATTCAGTTTGGCAGGCAACAGCAGAAAGAATGGACAGCTCAAGAGATAAAGGTTTATGATCTGTGCAACTCTCAAGAGATACACAGAACCAGAAAGGAAAGACAGAAATAAGTGAGTTTAGCAGCTTTAACAACAAACTCTACCAGTACAGAGGAAGAATCTGCTAAGCTTTTTAAGAGCCTGAATACTCGAAAATCACACAAAAAAACCCAGAGACAAATGCCACATAAATAAGGGACAGCAAAAGCACAGGAATATAATCAGAAAAGCTAAGGAACAAACTGAATTAGAATTGCCAAGGAACATAAAAGGCAACAAAAAAAAGATTCAATATGATCTGAAAAGCAGATAGGACAAGTCACGGTTCAGCAGAGAGGCACAACAAAGACAATGCACAAATGCAACATTTGTCCAATTTTCACAAGACCAACAGCGAGCAAATACCAGACATGATTATTTTAAAAAGAAGCAGAGCTTCAGGTTAGAATAGTAAAGAGCAACTTAAGAAACACTCAAAGCAAGATAGATGCAGCTTAGAGAGCTGTGTGAATCCTCCCTGACTCGAAAATATTTAAGGTTTCAGGACAGATCCGAGACAAGAGTCTGCTTTATCTTCACAAGTATCTTTCCAAACATCATACTCTCTCTTGAAAGGTCAATTACAAACCAATCAGTTAAATGGCATCTTCACAAAGATTTTGGAAAAAATAAACAATGAAGTAGTTTACAAGTGCCCACAGGATAAGAGTACGACTTAAAATATACTCATGGCAATATAAGTCTGTCAATAAAAAATGCCAATAAACTCATCTCCTAATTTTGTATTTATAAAATTCATGTTTCACCCCAAGTTAGGATGAGTTTGTCACAAGAAAGCATCTCCCAAAACCAAGATCATTGCAGCATACTGCAGAGCAGCTCCCAGTTCTGAAATCAAGGTGGGAAAAAAAAAAAGACTGAACAGCATATTAAGAGATGGGCCTCAAGCACGTAAGTAGATAGACCAGGAATAAGTAGCTTGGCAGTAGCCTGGCAGGAAAAGGCTTACCATGGGGGAAAAAAGACAAATCACAGTTTTATTTATCCTAATAGGGACACTGTCCCTAAAACACTAGGATAATTATTCCATCTTCTTTGTTGGTGGTGATGTCTCAGCTGGAGAAATGCCAAGATGTGGGGTTTGCACAGTAAGATACTGGCAAACTGGGGAGAGCCCAGATATAAGCAAAAGGGAGAGTTTGGGAAAACATTCTCCTCATCTTTCCTTGTAAAGTGCATGTTTTCAGTTAGATATCTCTAAAGTACAGAAAACCAAACAATAATAAAAATCTTCCAGATAATTTAGTTTGTGAAGATACAGCAACCAAGCCATTGCATTTTAAATCAACAGGTGGGAGTAGGGGAGCATAAAAGAAGAGTTAATCAGGCTCATTAAAAGCAAATTTTTGTGTGTGTGTCTTGTATTTAAAAACACCCTGCTACTGAGGAAGGTCAAACTACTTCTTTATGTTATTTATTTTTATATAAAGAGCACCAAGGACAGTGCCTAGACATGCTGGCATGCTCCTCAGAGTGAACAAGGATGCTGTTGTTTTATCCCTACAGGCATCTGGTTTCTATAATTGGGCAACTGTGCATAGACTGGGCAACTGGTACAAAATTCACCTGGGCCACAGGACCAGCTAACGTCCTTCCACAGGCTTTCCGAGAAGCCAAATCAGAATTGCTTGTGCAGAGTACTGGTGTGCTTCCTCCACACCGTTCTAATCTGGGCCAGCCACAGTGCTGGGAACCTCAGCCCTAACCTGTCCTTAAGGTTCAGAAAGGCTACAGCTCCAGGGACACTGGAGCTGGAAAAGGAATGCCAAGGGAAGCACAGCACTGGACCTATATGGCTCCCACTGCATCAACTCGGTCTCACAGAGGACAAGGCAAGTGTGACAAGCTCTGTAGCCCTTCCATGTGAATCCCATCTACTCCTCCCCTCTTTGCTGCTGAGGAAGTTCATTGGGGTGAGGAGGGCACAAAGGCTGGCCCCTGCTTCTCCATATTGCCCCTGAAAGTCTCCTTTAGGGTCTGGGAGCAAACAGTTTTACTGGGTCTGTGACCTGCTGTCCCCTAGATTTCAACCTGGTCCCTAGGGTGGGACTGGTTCAGATAAAGGTGTCTGTCCACTTATCAACATCATAGTAGAGACTGAAGAACACAGGTGTTTCTAAAATTTTCAAGAAGGCTCCCTATCTCCTTTTAAAAGGTTTCAGAAACTACGTCTTTGGGGCACAACAGATCCTATGTTTGAGCAAAAAAACCCAAGCAATGATGCGGAACCTGCAAGTGAAAAATGAAGCACTATCAAGAAAGACTGCAGAAGGAACGAAGAGGAGAGAATAAATGGAATAACTAATACACATTTGCTCCAAGGTTCTCTCTGCACCAATTGGCAAAAAGAATACAACTGAATCATTAATACTGAAGGAACTTGAAGACAAAGACATTTTCATCCAACATTAGATAAAGGGATGAAAGAGGGCTGTAATGAGAATTCTGATGACGGTATCTTGAGGGAGGGGGCTGGGAAGGAGGGGGTTACATTTAAAAGAAATGGTTCCTTTGTAAAATGAGAGCAAGCATTCTCATTACTACTGCAAACAGACAAGACAGACACATCTGAAAGACCTTATTCAGCTGATGGTGTCACCAAACACCCTTTTGGACACAAGCTCTCCACTAATGATATTAAACAAGGATAAAAGACTGCTGTAGCAAAATGTAAGCGTCACTTGTTTATACTTTTTAGCCTCATAAATCATTAAAGAGTAAATATTAACAAGCATCCAGTTTTCTGTGCCTTTCTTAACTCTGATGATTCTCTGCATGTAGTTGATGGGACCCTCAGCTTTCACTGCTTTTGGAAGCTGGTCCTGCAGACCTAGTCAGGAACAAGATTACCAGCAAAACACACTGGGTATCCCCTCTTAGGAGGTGAATCTTGGACAGAGGAATTTCCACCAATACCTTTTAAAGGCTCATCAGCAGTGGAGTCAGGCACACTCACGCTGGCTGATGGTTCAAAGCCTTGAATTGTGCACAAGACAGTTTCTGAGAAGCCAAACTGTGCTAAGACACAAAGGGAACATTAATTTTACTGGCTCGATTGCCATACTTGAGGGGAAAGATGCTAATGAAAACTCAGTAAGACTGAAATGTATTGTTTCCCTCATAATGGAGAAAAAGCTACAACTTCAAACACAGTACAGAAGAAATCAGCTAGATAAATTTCCTATGAAAAGGAAACAAACAAGAACAAAGCAAAAAAAACCCCAACAACAACAAAAAAACCCCCAAACAAACAAAAAAAACCAAACCAACAAACCGAAACTGTAAAAAAACAACCCAGAACTCTGCATCATCTGCAGGTAGAACTACTAGAATCCTGTCCTGAACTAAAAACTCACATTGTCAAGGTAATCAACTCCAAATTAACTACTGATACCCAAAAAGCTGTCCTTGCAAACTTTACCGAGCTCCAGTGGGGAGCCTGCAACAGCAAACCACAAAGGCATCTTCAGAATTCCGCTATAACATCAGCACTCACCACAGCTAAGTCAATGGGAAACAACTAATCTACTACTCTGTAAGAAGGCAAGACAGAAAATGCAACAGAGCACCATAACATGGCTCAACCTGTCTGGAGCCCCACCTGAACACAAGACACGAACAGGACACCTTCCTGCAATTCTTCACACTTGAGCGGGACTTCTTCCCAACACCACACAAGGATTGCATTTTCTGGTTTGCTGGCTTTGCTCAAGTCACATTCTGCTGCCCACTGAATATCCCCACTGCCATCAGCAGGATGCCTGGAGCTGTAACACTCAGCCCAGGTGAACATGGCAGGACAGACTCTGCAGAGCCTTTTCCTGGCTGTACTCTGCAGGTACACACACACAGCCACAAAAGCCAAATGGACAGAAGCCAGTTTACAGCATAGCAGGCTTTCTTTTCATTACCTTCTTTCAGCTGCTGGGAATCTCTAACATGTATCTTCATCTTTCTAAGCTCTGGACTTCAGGCACTATGTTGTTTTTTTTGAGCCTCCCTGGGACTGTCCGTCTTTGCAGAACTTGCTGCAAACTTAGAAAAACCTCACCTGCTGTGCTGCAGCATTGGAGTGAGCAGAGAGGGAGCTCCAGGCACCACTCCCCACACTCACCTCAGTACAGCAAGTCTCCCCCAAAGACACACATTTTCCTCCCACAACTGAGGCTTGACTTTTGGTCAGACTAGAAAACAAACCCCAAGATTACTCAAGTACACTGAACTTGGAATGGACCTCACTTAATAGCAGGAGTTGCATATTGCCTAATATTTTGTACAGCTTTCATTAATCATTTTTGCTTTCCAGTCATTGCAAACCAAAAACATCAGAAGCTGGACAACTGGCAACATCATTCTTTAACATTTCATTACTTACACTCAGATATAAATCTTCTGCCTGAGAGAGCTTTCAGAGGACAAGAGACTAGTAGAAAAGGAATGGGTTTTGATTATAGGATTTATACTGTATTCACTGCATATATGAGGTTTTTAAGGTACAAAAATCAGACTGTGTGTTCATTTGGAAACTCACAAGCCTCTCATTGGCAACATTTCTTATTCTTTCCTATTCAGAGACTAAGTTTCGAAGAACAGAGAAAGAAGTATTTATTACACTTCTTAATACAGGGAAACCATGAAAAGTCATTAATAAATCATGAACAGCTTTACTAATAAAAACATATAGGGCTATGTCAAAATAACCAGCTTTCACACATAAAATATTTGCATGCAAACAAAACACAAGAAACCTACACCTGCTGCAGAGAATTGCAGGTCAAGAGTCAGAAAATTCACATCTGGTAAGGCTGCCTGAGTCTTATGTGAAGTTCTGATATTACTCTAGGATATTTTGATTCTTTGCTACAGGATGTCGCCTGTTAAGGCCATCAAAGGCCTGAGAGATCCATTAAAACTCACCTGTGTTTTTTAAAGAGCATCCACTGGTTACACCTGGGTGCTGAGCTTTAACCACTGCAATGCTGGGAAATGGACTTTTCTTCCAGCCCTTTTTGTTTCCACGAATGATGGTATTTGGTGATGCTTCTTACTGGATTTAGGCCCCTTCCAGCTGCTGACCCCCTTAGTCCACTGGGAGGGGGCCCTAATGAAACCAGCTTTCTCAGATTCTTCTTAGAGTGCTGTTCCCCACTCTTACATTCACAGATCTCTTCTCTGTTCTCTTCTTCAGCCCCTCCTGAGGGCAGGGTTCAATATTGTAGGGGAAAGTCATGGAAGAAGGATATGCCAAGGTTCAGTGAAAGACACTGGCAGGACCAAAGGGCTTTCTTTTCCTTACATCTTTTGGAGAGACTTAGAGCATCTTCTCAGCAAAAAGACATGTCTGCACATGCCCTATATACTGACTGTCAAACAGACCCGTTGATCCCTGTTCCCCACCTTTCCCAAAATACTCCATTACTCTAGAATTTAACAGGCTTTATCAACCATAAAAAATCAGTTAAACACCATGAATATTCAGAAGCATTCAAACCTTTTTGGAACAACAAACAACAAAAAACCCAAAGAAAACAAAACAACCAAACAAAAAAAGGCACATGAGCTCAGTATATCCTCTGATTTCTGCTTCCCAAGGCCCTTCCCAAGGGTCACACCTGATGCTTTCAGGCTAAGAGAACAGTCTTCTTCTGACAGATTTAGGATAATTCTGAAATGTTTCTGTGCTATAAATGCAGGAGCAAATTTAACTAAATATGAAATTAATGTGGAATATGCACATTATTAGCACCCTGTTTTTTCCATATTTTTTCCCTTGTTCTTGAACGTTTTTGCTGTAATATGTAACAAGTCTGACATCTTTTATCCATCTCTTAACCTAACCTTAAAGCCTTTTTCCTTGTCTTTCCATTCCCTTGAATGAGGGAGAAATCAAGCCTTCTCTATGTAAAGCTATATTTTATTAATAAGTCTAAGTACACACATTAGTTCAGATTGACTCTAACATATAGCCAAGACAGAAATAACTGTACACTTATTTTATTTGTTATGCCCTGGTAGAAATGATTTTACACTTCAGTAACTTGAAAAACAAGTCACTCTGACCAGAAAATGCTTCCTACTCTGCAACATGCAGTCTGATGAGCAGAAGGCAGAGTGTAAAGGCAGGTATGACTTAAAGATAAAAGTCTCCTGACAGCATGCCCCCAATATCCATGCACTGAGCAGGTGCTTGCCATCTGATGGAGAACTCAGAGAACAAGATAAACTAAAGAGCTTAAAGCTTTCATTTGCACTCTCATTTTCTTTTTATTCAACTACCACTCCACGTGTTGCTATTTAATTTCTGTGGCTCAAGGTTTTGTCCCTTTAAAAGACCAAAAGACTCTCTCATCCTGAATTAATCTGTCATTCCTGAAAAGCACTGGACTGAACCTCCTTATTTCCCCCAGGTATACCACGGGTAGTGACAGCTGATCCTTGCCTGCACTGCCCAGTCAATTTATTCTTATTTTCCTTCTGAAGCCCACAAAGACTCTTTAGGAGTAAAAGCTCCCTTAGTGCAAGGGCACTGCACAAATACCTGCTGAGATATTAATGCATGAGATGAGATAAGGGTGGCAGAAGGATAGGGACTCTAAGGGGCAAAGTAGCTCACTGGAACCGAAGAAAAGGGCCCAGTCCAGCTCCTGCATCTCTGCCCTGACTTCCAGAAACTGGGCGAGAAAATATTTCCTACAAGTCAGCTTTTCCCCACATTTCGCCTTTCTTAGCCACTAGCAGGGCAAAAGATTATTGTATCGTTGACTCTTTTTTTTTTAACTGCAACAGCTTGAGGCCTCAGTCCCAAACCAACCCCAGAGCAGAGGTGCTGCACCCACTTGTACCAAGCTTATAAGTAGCACATGTAAATACAGACGGACAACACCTGCCAGCTGCAGGTGAGGTGGTGTCTCAACTGGGACCTGCTGATGCACTTTCAGCTGGCACTGCATGAAGTGTGAATCCTACAGGGACAGCAGTGTTTTGGCTGCCACAAGATCCTTTCTCACACCTTCCAATCCATGTGAAGGGGGAGCAGGAAAGGAAGCAGAAGATGTAGCGGGAAAATTGGCAGCAAGTGCTGCCAATGGACTGGTACCAAGACTAATGCACGCACACACACACAAAATACCCTACTGAAACAAAAATCACTGTAAGCAAAGAGCAGTCAGGTCCAAACCACTTACAGCTCATACTGACCTTGGTCAAACACGTCTCTACTGGTCTAAGTGAAAGACAGCCAAACCCCCAGGGATAGGCAGACATCTTCAAGCTCTTAAAAGCTAAAGATTATCCCAAGGAATTCTTTGGGATAAGAAAAAAAAAAAGAAAAATGGATTTAAAAAAAAAACAAAAGAATTGTCTTACGTGAAGATTCAGAGAAATGACACCGCCCAGCCTTACATTCATGTCCTGCTGAAAGCCTGGCTGCTCTCAGGGAAGAGCCGATCTGAGCTAAACCTGACCTTAGGGACCAGAGTTCAAGGAGGGGTCCCCTCCAGGCAAACCTCTCCCTGATGAGATCCCAGCAGGAGCAGAGGCTCCAATGGAAAAGCCCAGCATTCACCAACATGAGATACCTGTGCAGAGCAAAGCCCAAGCTGACACACAAGCTTATTCAATTGCTGGCTGTTCATTATGTGTAAGTGCAGTGCCATCTGCTTTACTGTATCCTTCAGAGGGCAGTGGGAGCAAGGAGCAAGGCAGTCTGTTTGCCACGCTCCTGCTGAGGAGCACGCGGATAGCAGACTTCTCTATGCGGAGGGGAGGCTGACCCTTCCCCAGAAGCACTTGTGCTGAAGGGGCTGAGGTGCTGGGCAGGCAAGGAGGGACCGAACTGGGGGAACAAGACCAGAAAATGGGTAAGAAAAGCAGCCAGGTGACTTGGCGTTCCATCACAGGCTGAGCATCAGCATTGCCAGCAAAGTGGAGCAAGGTCTGAAGAGGGATTTCGCCTGTGCTCAGAAGAACACTTGTTATCCTGGTTGTAACCAGAATTTTGTCCAAGCTGGATGGAGCTTATTGGCACACAGCTCCCAGCAGCCTAGCTCCTCCAGCAGTCTTGGTTAGTGGAGGGAGTACAGTGTCTTTCAACTTCACAGGACACACAGTTGCTGCTTTCAGGGCCAATTCTCCTTCTTCTAAAAGTCATTCCCAGACTGACAGAAACTACCCTGGTGTCAAAGCCCTAAGTAAGACAGGTCCAGATCCCCAAAGACATTTGTTTACTGATTTCAGAGCTGGGCCTCAAATGAGGAGATGGAAAAGGCGTCTTGAGGTTGTCACCAAATGCAACAAAGCTGCAAGCTATAGGACTGTTCACTGAGCACATGCACACCTCACATGGTTCTGGGGATCCCAATATTAGATTGATCACTCATCCCATGCCACCATTGATTACTGCCATCCTCTCCCCCATATATGCCCAACTTGAGTGATTGGTAAAGCCTCAGTGCAACCCTGTGGAATCAAGTGCCAGAGAACTTCATATATATATGTGTATGTATATATATACACACACAGCACCTAACTGTGAAACACCCCATCTGCTCACGTTACAACACTTTAAACACATGCAATTAACTGAACTGAAATGGCATAAGGAACTGCAGTGTCTTCTTCCCTGACTCCCACTATTTCCACCTTCCTCTCACCCTAACATATGGGAATGCCATATGAATTACTGAATGGATCATGCTAAAACTGGAGCCTGTAAAAACTGTTTTTAATACAGATTATAGGGGGATATTGTTAGTCCATGGTGCAGCATTGTTTGCCTTACAAGCTTGGTCTGTCACTACTTCTGGCAAGCCCCACTTCCAGTGCTGACAACCAACCTCCAAACTCTACAATATTTTTCTCCTTGGTGGTCTGAAATAAAACTCAGTTTCCTTGGGAGTTCCTTGAAAAGACCTTTGCAGGAATAACAGGTCGTGTGAGAGTTAGCACCCTGCAGTTTTTACAGCCTGCTGCTGCTGCCCTTTTGAAGTAGCCATAAGATGCCCAGTTTTCCCAGTCAAAGATACCAAGGTATTTATTAATCAAACATGTCAGACTGTTAACCTGAGCTTTCACAAAACGCCATCAAGACATATATGAAACTGGTAGAAAAGAGTCTACAATTTTTTTGTTCTCTGGTACAAACTGGGAGGGTATACAGATTTTTGATCCCCTCAGTGAAAGCCCCTTCACCCTGAGAAGCCACAACACCACAGTCAAAGTCTTAGTAGGAGAAATACTTAGAGCATCTTGGTTTGTTCATATGCTGATAATTAAATCCTAATACAAAGCTAGGGAGATGCACACTAGAAATCCATCAGCAGACAGACACAAAAATACAAAATCTCTTTACAAGGCCACTGCAAGCTCTACTAGGCCAAGGCAGGTCAGGTCAGCCAGGTTATTATTAGCTCTGAGCAGCCCATACATCAGTGTTAGCATGCATTACCTGAAATTGCAATGTTTATCAAGAACATCATTTTCTCCTACCCTTGAAAACAAATTAAACCATTACCAATCTCATCTTTACAGCCAAATGCATCACCAGCAATGTAGACTCAATCCAAAAGCAATGTCAGACAAAAATCTTCAGGGGAGCTCACAAAGGACTAGACGGAACACATGCTGAAGTGATTTCTGGTTCCTTTTAACCTCTACAAGCTCATTATCAGAATCAGGCTCTGCTGGCAGCTTTTTCTTCTACAATGAATTTTAAAAAGTCAAAGAAAAGCAACTCACACAAACACATGCACAGAGGAAAATATGGATGCACAGTTTCTAACCAACTCCAGAAACAATGCTCATGTTGGAATATTAGATTTTACATCAGAAAATGCAGGTGCTGCGCAGCAAAATGGGAGGCTGGGATCAATCCAGCATTTCCAGCTGTGGCTGGAGATGAAAAAGCCAGTGGTTCCCAGAGTTCCCAGTAGTTAAGGAAGGGAAGCTGAGTTCACTGAAGCAGCTTTAGAAGTGTTTAACCAAGCAGAAACTGGAACTGGTATGTCATAAAACACTATCAATTACTATGAAATTGTTATTTCATTTTAATATGCCACAAATCTAAACCTGCCTCTTCAGGGTACCACCATTTCACAAGCAGAGACAGCTCAGGGCCTCACACTTAAAATGCTTTCACATACTTCCTTTGCCCTCAATGAAAAAGAAATTCCCAGACGTTCCTTCCTGGTTATTCTCAGCAGGACTGAAACTTCAGAAATGTTCTCATGTTTTTCCCTGCAACACTGAAATTCGTTGGCAAGGCTGTACCTTCTTGTGCATATCTGCAGCAGATCAGGCTTTCAACCCTTTGTAGGCAAACTCCCTTTCCTCTTCACCACTCAGTACTCCAGATATTTTATATCATTTTTCCTGACGTAACCAAAGATCAAGGAATCTGAAACATGTTAAAGCAGAACTAGAATCTGACACACATTAGGCACTCGGGTAAAGGAATGGAGACTGTGTTCCCACAAAAGCTGTCTTCACAGTGGACTGGCACATATATTAAAAAAACAGGTTTCTACTCTTTCTTCTCCAGGGGTGGTAGAGACAAGCAGGTGGGCATCTATTTCTTATGGTCAGTGTGGCCAGACTCAACTGGGAAGGAAGCCCAAGCTCAGAGACAACCACCAGGAAAAGCCAGTAAGAAATTAAATCCTCGAGAAGCAGTAGGGCTGGGGAGAGGCAGCGTGCCTGAGATGGAGCCCAAGGAGAGAGACAGGCCAGCCTCTGCGGCCAGGGCACTGCCCCCACATCACGGTCGAGCCCTCAGTCTGGTCAGCTGGAGCTCCCCCAGCCCATATGTTCCTCTGGCTCAAAGTGGGATATGCTACGTCTGCTTTAGCAGGGGAAGAGGGGGAGTGCAAAGGGGCCAAACGAATTCAGAAGCTCTTGGCAGGCATATGGATAACAAAATAAAGACAAAAATTACGTAGAGCAAGCCCCGTGCTGCCAAATGAAGTCATGAGTGGCTTAGTTCTGATTTGAGTATTTTTTTAAAAATTTTTATTATTGTTGTTATTATTATTATTATTAGCATTTGGCAAAAGGAGCCAGGAAATACCTTGCTGGTGATGTCTGCTCCCAGCACAAGCCAGTTTGGAATGCTGAATGACTTATCCTGAAAAAGGGAGAACCACACTATTTCCAAGCCCCAGTTTCTACTGTCATTTACTTAAGCAGCATTGCAACAATTTTAGTTTTGTTTCTATTTTATCAGAAGCTATTACAAGATGAGAACAAATCCTCTCAAAAATGTTCACTTTTCTCCTCCTCTGCTCACTAGGCATGGTCTCAAGGGGAAGGGGGAAATTTCCAAATATATGCACGGATGAAAGTTAAGTTCAATCTAACAGGAAAAGGCCTCTGTTAAGCTAAAAGCCTTATAAAGAAACGAATCCTGAAAGAATTCGGTCTTTCAGATATGTAAACACAAAAGCAGAATGGTTCATCTGAAAAGTTAAATACTTGGTCCCGCTGGAGGTTATAGCAACTCCTCATCAAGCCAATGTGAATGACTTGCTCCCTGCAGCAGCAGAACATATGGTCTGACAGGGCATTTGATTTGGAAGGAACCTGCTTTTAACTCTTGGGCAAATAAATAGTTTAACCTTAGAGAGGCTGGAAAATTATGTATGTTACTTACACAAAAAAAAGGCCCAGTTTAGCAATATATAAAGCATCAAATTCATAGAACACCTACAAATCTCTTGCTTGAAATGAAAGCCAAAAATACAGCTCTCTGACAGAATAGATTCCTCCATCTGTTTGCTGCTTCAGGTCAAATTAAATACTGCAGCTTCCTAGAAAGCTAAATAACTTTACCTAAAGGGACCCTCAAAACACTGACATGTGACTCTGGCTGGCTTTCTTCCTCCTCTCCTGAGTTTGTAGCCACTGAGTCCTGTGCCACTACTGAGAGTCACTATACTCCCTGAGGCAGCACTTCCTCACACTCGGCTGTTGTGCCAAATGCTGTATCTTCATCAGGCTATCGAAAAGCAGTTGGATGCTTCTCCTGGGTGGACCAGAGGACTAGACTCTGGACCACAGGACTAGACTCTTTAAATTAAGTTTTCTTCAGAAGCCTGACTGTTGGTAGAATGAACTCTGTGCTTCACCCAGACACATCAGATTCCCATTTGCACAATCACACACAAAGCAGCACTTCTGCACCCTCATAAGCACAAACAATGTCTGGAGTCAAGCAACATTGATTCCAAGAGCCTGATGTCAATGTTGTGAATCAATAAAACAAATATTCAGATAAATAACATTACTGTGGACGTTTCATTCTCATGCAGGCAAAAAATCAGGACTCCAAGTCCTTTGATTGAAAGCACAGGATTCCTGGCATCTTGAATGATGGAGGGGCTCCACAGCTGCTTGTACTGGTTATCATCAACCCACTCTGGATGGGACACCAGGACTCTCCACTCATCATTTTAAATAAACCAACATTCACTTTAACTCACTCTTCTGTGCCTTCCCTAGTTTGCAAAGGCATGTGTTACCTCTCTTATAACTACTACTGAAAGCTAATGGCTGTTTACATCACTGCATAGAAGACTATTTCATAACACACTGGATTACTGAAGAAACAAGCTTCTTCAAGAGGAGTATCAGCATACCCATAACTTCCAATGCAAAACTAATCTTACTGAAAAATACTAACTAAAACTTCAGCATAAGAGAGCAATAAAACCTGGGGAAGAAACATGAACTACACTTGTTGAAGAAGATAAGCAAAACAGTTTCTTGAACTTCCTGTACACAGTTGCTTCAGAAGCAGCTGTTATGCATGTGTGCTTAAGAAACCACTGTTATTTCAGATGGCATTATGGGCTTTACAAGGCTGTATGCCCAAACTGGCTCTGTTCTAATGTTCTATGAACCAAACAATATGCATCCTTCATTCTTAGGCCACCATAAATTCTTGATAGAAACACAGCTCTGGTAACCACCCATTTAAAATTGCTATTTCACACCTTGGCCTCCCCTTCCCATTTTTGTATTGCCATGGCTGACAGAAACCACAGGTGTAGGTTCTGTGTCAAAGCAGGAATTGCTAGATTTATAGCCATTACTAAACCAAATGAGAAGCCAGTGAATGGATCAAGGGAACCTGATGTGTCATAGTATTGATCCTATTGCATGTATCTCCTGTGGTGAGAAGATAAATCTCTACAGCTACATGGTTCTTCAAGAAGAGATAGGGCAAAAGAAGCCACAACAGAGCGGCAGCCAAGCACAAGCCACTTGATGATACCAATAGCCCTTCAAAGTGTGTTGTCACAATCTGGTGTCAGCCCAGCAAATTACTCAGGAGCACTTGCTAAATAAATGTGAATCATTTTGTTGTAGCAACCTTTTTCGCTCTGCACTTAGGTGTGACAGTGGTGCAGCTGCACCAGCACATGAGAGCTCTCCCAGCTTGCCAGGCTCAGGACACACACACTTCCTCTCACTCAGAAAGGATAAGGTTTGCTCTCAAAGCCCAGACTCTCCCAAGCTCACAGTGATGCTGCCACAGACACATACAAAAGCATCAGCAGCCTTTAGCCCAGAAGACACACCTCCATAAACAGCATGCTGAAGTGGCCCTGGCATTCCCTCTGCTGTCCCCCCAGAGGCCTGCATAGGACCATGAGAAATTAACATACAAACAGTAAAACTATTACAAAGTGCAAAGTAGCTTGTTTGCTTAAGTAGTCGCTACACTGTCATACAACCTACTTAGCGTGAAAGCACCATTCCTGGACCTCTCTAGTAGGGGGAGGTATGCCTACAAAAATCAGCAAACCCCACCTATCTAAAGGATTGCAGCCTGGTGCAGAACTACTAATGCCTATAGGTTTGCTATATGGCAGCAGGGATGTACTCATGTTATAGAAAGACAGGTCTCTCAATGGCAAATGAGTGCTCATTCATTTCCATTTCCACCAGAGTTGGTACCAGGCTGTGTGACAAGCAGAAGGCCAGGATGGTGCAAAGCACCACATTTCTTCATGAATCAAAAGCAGTTCTGCCCTTTTCACCTCTCATTGTCCCTCCAAGCTGAAATATAAAAACTCCAGTTTGACAGAACCACGTGGAAATGCAATGACACAAACACGTTATTCACAATCCAGAAAATATGCCTTCTGAATTAGAAGCAGCCAAAGGCTGAATTTTTCAAGGCAACTTGTACAATCAAGCTCAGAGTACTTGATGCGGCCAAGGATAAAGCTGACAGGGCAGGAAAAAAGGTCAGATTTAAGCAAATAATTGCTGAGCCACTGAAACAAGTACAACTGCAGATGGGACTTCAGAGCATTACAAGATGTATCTTGGTTTCATTTGTGCATCAGCTCTTCACCTGTGCCACACCTGTACAGCTCAGGTCAGCACAGCCCCTCCACGCCCACCACATGCCAACAGCCATTCCTCTGGGAGGATTATCTGGTGTGCATTCCCTATGGCTGTCCAGTGTGCTGCAGCAATAAAAAGAACTCTGCTTCAATAAAGAAAGACCTACGCAGAAAGAACTAAATTAACAGAAGTTCAGGCAATACCAAAAAGAGATATCACGAAAGTATCGTATCCAAACATTCATAAGATTACCATGCATAACAGTGAACACATGCAGCAGATATGAAAAAAGGCCTATCAAAGCACTGAAATCTAGGTAGTGTTAGAAGAACTTCCTATCAGCAAAGACAGTGAATCAAAAACAAAGCAGCACTAGCACATGCACTGTATCTCTACACTACAGCAAGGGGTCTGAGGAATAAGGTCTGACTTCTGGCAAACCAACTTCCTTCAGCCACCCAAATAGTTTATTCGCAGTTTTGGCACCTCTCAACACAGCTGCTTCTCCCCTCCATTGCTGCAATTTTCTATTTAATACAGCATCATTTTTTTCAGCTACATTCCCTTTGAGCTAACATCCTGCTGTTAGGGGCAGCAAAGAGCCTTTCTGCTAGATTTTACCCTTCTATCTTCTGTGATGTGCAGTGCACCACAGGGTGCATATTGCTACACCACAGAAAGTTTTAATTCAGAAGCAATCCCACAAACACTTTCCAGGCACTAGCTGGGTCATTTGGTGAGAAAAAAAACAGCCAAGAAAGTGTAAGAAAAACACTATATACACCATAAAAAGACCAATCATTTCTTCAAGCAGTGGGGTGCTATCAGATGACAAAGCCTTCCTTACAATGCCTGTCTGTAGCAGAAGGACCGGAGGCAGCTCTGTGCCAATTTTACCAGAGCAGGCAGCAGCAAGGCCATGCCAACACGTAAGTCCAATCTGGCAGAGCACAGAGGCACTTTGGACAGCAGGGAAAAACTACCGTGTTGTTCTCCCAGGGCCACTGCAACATCTCCATAAGGGATTCCAGCCAGGGTCACGATAAAAGGCACTGTCTGCCCCCGTGCCCTCAGCTCTGCCATGGTGCGACAGCTCCTTACGTAAGGCGCTTCCCAAGCCAGACAGAAGCCCTTGAATGCACTGGTGTCCTATCCAATCCGCCTCCCAGCAAAGACTTTAATGAGGGCTGTTTTCATGTAAGGTTAGGAGGAGAACAATTATCTTTTTTATTTGTATGAACACAGGAATAATTGAGCAGAGTACAGAGGGGTGGGCAGGAGGAAAAGACAACACATGGTCTTTTTTCTCCTTTTGCATATAGCTTTGGGCCTTAGAAGCACAGGGGTAAATGCTGAATTTAAAGGGATACACGGTATCTGAATAGGGGAAGTTCAGATGAAAACAAAGTGGAAGAATAAACACCAACCACCCAACCTGCAAGACCTTTTCCTTGACTTTTTACGGGGTTTACTTGGGTTTTGCCACTCCTGCCCACTAAATCAAAGAGAAACTGCAGTGAAGCTGAAACTTTTTGATCAATCACAAAATTTTTCTTTCCTGAAATGTCTCACATTGAACAAGCCAAGCCAGCACAAAAAACGATTTTGTAGGGAGCGTGGACTTAATGATTTGCTCAATGACAAACAATTCAGTTTGCCTTATTCACAATCAAGGCTTGGTACAGCTTTCATGTCTCACCAGCCCTACTAAAAACCCAACCTTACAACTTCCAACAAACTCATAATGGTGCTCAACTGCTCTGCAGAAGCAATCACCTATTAGAATTTTGTGGTTTGTATTATTCCTGTACAACTTCTCCCATTCTTGTGTTCAGACAGAACCAGGCTTCCCCCAACACCACTTTGTGAAAGGTTACACCTATTAAGCCTAACATCTTTACTGCTTATTTTGATTGCAGCAGTGTTTGGGAAACAGCTGAGAATGGGGATGTGTTGTACCAGGTACTGTGCAAACACACAGCAAGATTATTTATATAGACATGTAGGTGTTGTACAGATCTCTGTTTTTGTGGAAAATGAGCAGTAAAAGCCTATCACAAACAGATTTTCTAGCAACTCCAGGACTACTACTTGGTGAGGTAAAAATGCTGCTTTGCCTGAAGCTGTACGGACCTATTTACACCTTGTGGAAACTTGCGTTGCAGAAAAGATTTCAGACTTTGAAAATGCTGGTATTACCAAAAGACAGAGGAAGATCTCCGTCCCAAAGAGTTTGCTATCTCATTCATCATTAAATATAAAAGGGGAAAAAACCCGAACTAACTTCTTCCATTACATAGTGTAAATACACAGTTGCTCTAGACAGAGACTATTACTTTAATTGCCTCAACTTCTGATTAAAGTAGTAGATTTTTTTATTATTTTAAATTACTTGAGCAAAATCCTAGATGTGCAAGAGAGCCAGCAATTTACACCAGGATTGTGTATTTTTTTGTTTTAAAGTATCTCTCTTGTTTAAAAGACAGATAAAACAAAATGCACAATTCCATTACCACCTCTGAGTAACATTAAAAGACAAGTACTCCAGCATGTTCAATATCAGTTTGAAAACTGTTGTAAGGGATGGATCACAAACATGATTTTGAATAATGACTTCCTTCCTATTTTAATATTCTTTATAAATCTCCCTCGAAATGAAAAGGGCTATTCACTGCCTCAAAAGGATCGATAGTCTGTGGAATTCTGTTCCACTTCCCACTTATACCGGTTTTACACTCAAGACAGGTTTTAATACTGATTATATTATCCAAACACTTATCATATTATACACCCCCATCCTATCCCCCCCAAAAAAAAATCAAAACCAAACCCAGAAATCATTTGGGTGATTATTTTTTGCCATGCCAGAATATGCAATAACTTAATAGCAATAACATGCTTTATTTTTTTCACACAATTCTTGTAGCTGCTGAGCACTACATGAGGACCTCTTCATCCTCCACTTACTTCAGTGAAGTTCCTACAGCATCCTTTGGGATAAAGCCCTTAAACACTGAGTTTACAAAGCATTTAAGCATCTGTATAACTTTAGGTACTTGGGCAATCCAACCTCACTTACAGCACTTAAGCACTTAGAGTAAATCATGTGCTTGATGGCTTCATCGACTGGAGGCTTTAGTGTTACATCTTTACAGGACTATCCAGCTTCCACAGTGCAACTGGAATACAGAACCAACAGCTGCACAAGTTACAGACCAAAACTGGCTTTCTTTTTTGTTTTGGGGGTTTTTTTCTGTTTTTTTTTTGTTTGTTTGTTTGGGGGTTTTTTGTTGTTTTTTTTTTCCCAGATAGGGTGTGTGTACCTTAAGCCTATCTGTGGAGTACATAAAAAGCCCTGACTGGGATCAGATGTTGGCAGGTGTCAGTAACTTGCCGTTAAATGAAACAAATGTAGGTGTTTTAAGTGACAAGGACCCTTTGAAAACGAGCAGCAAATAAAAGTACTCTTCAGGATGAGGGCAGGACTGAGCAGGGCAAATGTAGCAGCAGGTTCACCACTATGTACCTGAATCTCTGTGAACAGCAATGCCACTTTGCCTCTGCTATACTTCTCAATTATAGATTACTTCTGGGTTTGCTCTAGTTTATGCTCTCTTGTCACTATGGCAACACATCTAAAACTACCAATTACCAGATACTCACCCCTATCCCTTCAGCCAACTTGGAAGAGATCCGGGGTTGTTTATATGGTAGTTTATTTAGATGTCCCCCCACACACACCTCTCCATATGCTGAGTTACTAGAGGTGCTCTAGACAGCTAGGCTCTGTATTTTGCCCTCTGCAGGTCCCAAGGCTAAATGGTCTGTATTATTTACTTCTGGCACTGAGTTCCACATAAAATTTGATCTGTGTCCACTACTTAATTTTCACTGAAAACCCACCAGAGTCATTGGCAGGTTTGTTGCTGATTTAGTTAGTGCTGGCCCCATTTATCTAATTAAAAAAAAAAAAAAAAAGGGCTCTGACCTTCCAAGTATCAAAGTTTTCAACGTGTGGTGTATTCTTTGTTACTTAAGTCTGGAAGTTTCAATACAGTCCTCAGTGATAACTTCTTTCATCAGTTTTACTACTACTTCTTCCCCTAGACGAGCAATGGCCAAATCTGTATTTATTAACCTAGAAATGCTGTAGACAGGAGAGCATGATGTTTCTCTTTCAGAGCCACCGAGTTTTTGTGTACACAGAAGAAAAAGGACACAACAGAGCACTGGCTGAGGAGAAAACTGAACCAGAAAGACATGCAGGCAGACCTAAGCTGTCCTCAGAGAGCTCCAGAGGAGCAGAAGACACTGAGCACATGGCTACAACATCAGTTAAGAGCTTGCTGTCAGATCAGGCTCACCACCATCCATATTGTAAATCCCTGGCTGATGCTAAGAGGATGCTTCAACCCAAGCTCTCTGGAACAGGGATTAGTCATGTTCAGCATCTTAGCGCAAGCCCAGACTATTAGTGTGATCTGGATGGCTTTGACATGGGAAAGGCAAAGCAAGCTATTGACAGCCCACCAGCTGTCAGAAGATGGCTCCACCTAAGCACACTTCAGATGCTGTGATCCAGATTCAAAGCCAGTCTCCACCCAGCCACAGTGAGGCCTGATGTGCTGGAGCCTGCTCCTTATTTCATGGTGAAAAACCACCAGAGCTAAGGGAGGTGCGAGAACTACCATAAAAAGACAACAGTTTCCTAGACCACCATGATGAAGCATCAACATCTGAGATGGGGCCAACAGCAGAGGGAATGAGAAGGCAAGGAGGAATTTGAGATGAGGTAACTCACAGACTGGACATATCCCAAAGGAAACACACAGTCAGAAAACTAAGGAGAGCTCAAAGCAAGCTACTATATAAAAAGTGAAAAGTCTTTGTGCATTCTTGGAACAAAACCACTGGCTAGTTGAGTTCAGGGACCTCTGGAGATTCAGTCCAACCCCCTGACCACAAGCAGGGCTGCAAGTGTTCACATCAACAACTCTTTGTCCAGAAGCAAGACATTTAAAATCACCCTTTGGTCCAGTTTAATTACAAATGCAATTAAAAAAACCATAGCCCTACATATTAATTGGCCAGGTCAGGGGATGTTAGTACTTTCCCACTTGAAAAAAACAATTTTCACCTTCATTACGAATCACATCACAACCCCTGGCACTACACAGCCCTTAGCTAAACTTGTATCTCATCTTGAACTTGATATCTGAAACATGACTTGGATGCATTCCTCAGGGGTGCTGCTACACAGAAAACCATGAGCTAATGAGCCAGCATTTGTCAGTCACCGAGTGTGAACTTGTGATGCGCTGACTGCCTGTTCATTTATCTTGGTGTAAGTGAGGAACAACCCTACTGCTGTCAACTGAATTACATCAAAGAAAGCAAGCAAACACAGGCCTTCTAAATGAAAGAACAGTATCAATGAAAGAGCAGTAGCAAGTTTTATAGCTTTCATAAAACACTGCATGCTGTTAAAAGCTCACAAACACGTGGGTGTTTCACGTGTTATTTATTAAACCATACTTGCTGTCCTACTGTAATAGCAACACAGAAAGTCTCCAAATACAAATGCAAACCTACCTATTTTCCAAGGCTTACACTAATACTCCCCCTTTCCATTAAAGGGATCAGGATGAAAAGAAACTGAAAGAAAAAGAGATGCCTTGGTGCCATGAAGGGTAGAAATGAAGGGTATGACTATTATTAAACTGGAAGGGCAGCTGCCTAAAGGCCAGGCACCATGTAGATAAAACAACCCATCTGGGCAAGACCTTGTGGCATCACTTCCATAATGGTTTTCCACTTTTGAGAGGAGCTTCGGAGAATGCAATCACTCAAGGCCTTTGCTGTTTCTTCAATAGCTGAACCAACTCTAGGACAGCTCTGAAAGTAATGGCATAAAATGGCTTCCACTCACAGAAGGACAAAATCTCTTTATCTCATCTGATAATTCTCAAGCTCCTGAAGAATCTGTCTTGACTGCCTGGTCCCTACCTGCATCCAGAGACATCTCCTGGATTGATCCAGTATGCATCACCTAGAATGCTCATTCCCCTGCCTCATGGAGAACATTTAAAATCAGAGTGGGGAGGGAGGCAAAATTCAACAGCTCAGATCAGTCTAAAGTCAAACAAGGAATCAGTGTGTTTCCAAAGATGGGGATAATGGTGAATAGATAACTTTCGCAAGGGAAAACAAAGTTGCACAGACGAACTTGCACACATTCCAAGGCTGTTCCATCTGAAGTTTTTCAGGTGTTTCAGCCTCAGCTGGGAAGAAATTGTCTCTTTCATCTGGTGTATTGCTAAACAGTTGTAAAGCCCCTTTTCTGATAGTATGCAAACATACTTTTTCTTTAGAGAAGCGTAACATGGGTTACATGAGAGGGACTTTTAAGAATAAGTAGCATACTTCCTATGCTCTCAGTGCATGGTATGGACGATATTTGGGATGTAGGCATTGCAAGGCTGGAATGATCAGTGCTTCCTCCAAGCTTGTATCTTACCCTCAGATATAGTGGACTCCAGACAATGTAATAGATCATCCCCATTTTAAATAGTTTTTTTGCACATTTTGTTCCATTCACTCATGGTGAGGCTGATGTTCTCCTAAGACAGGAGTTGAGTTCACTAACACCCCCTTCTGCACAACCTGAAACCCACAGCAGGAAGATGTTTAAGCAAACAGCAACATACATATCTAAGGGGACAGGCCATAGCCTACAAAAAAGGTCTTATGTAGGAGTATTTATGGGCTTGAAAAGTAAGACTGTTTCTGAATATTTTTCTGGAGGGAGGAAGCCTATGATTTTCTAAAGTGATGGAAAATAGCAGCATTCCAAGACAACTTTATTTGCTTGATTATTTAATGTCCATGTTCCTCAGTTTGGCACTTGAAAAATAAATGCCTTTCAACAGTCTACCTGTAGTGCTTTGAATGCCATTGATTCAAGGTTTTCCAGTCATACATGACTATTAAATGCAAAATGAAAACAGAATAAAAGTACAACATAAGCAAACACCTTTTGAGATCAAAAATAACAAAAAGCTCCTCCTGTTCTTTATGATATTTTCTACTCATGCCAACTTATTTGTTGCTAGAATCAAATGAACGAGGCCTTCCAGCCCAAAGGTAATTTACAAAACATCTAATGGACAAAATAACCAGATGGTTTTCTGCAATGAAATGCCAGCCTCAAGTCCAATGCTATTGCTATGAAGGTTGCAGCTGTGCCAGTGAAGACCAGAAGTGCTTCTCCTGCACTCTGCCATGCTCCAAAGCAATGGTGGCACCTTGTCAAGAGGGCAGAAGTCACACCCTCCTCTCAAATCTGCCACCCTGATGATTTGTTGTCATTGTAGCACAAAAAACTTGCCAACATCTCATGTTAAAAAGAGAAATTTCAATATATGTTTTCCTGAATATAATTTATATCTTCAAAATACATGGCAATATTTGTTCACTGAAAACTGCCAAGTGTCAGAGTGGCTTCGAGGACCAATACTCACAAACCACGGGAAAAACCTGAAGGCAATTTGACAAATGCTTCCCTTTTCCACGATCAGAGGACCAGATGTGCTCATCCTAGAGCAGCCAGGTTAATAAACATTGAAAACATAATCAACAACAATTCAACACACTAATGTAATGGGAGGAAAATGCAACTGTTGCTAGATCTGACTTGTACAAACTGTGCTTCAGATTCCAAGTGACTCCCAGGGCTAATTTCTCTGCATCTTTTGTCAACTGTTACTGTCTATGGGAAAGCAGGTATACTCATCCTCCTAATTAAATATCTAATTACCCTACTGTGGGCACCAACCAGTGCATCTCTTTGCAAGCACCAACACATACACTCACTCTCCCTTAGCTTTGCTGTTTCCTCTGCTCCATGCATATGCTGCATTCTCCTGGCATGTTGCTTGCAGAACGTGCCACTTTCCTGATCCAGCCCAAAGATGAGATTTGGAAAGTCGAGGAGGAAAAAGTGGTCCAAAGCTGACAGTATCATCTGTGAAACAGTAACTGCCACAGAACTGCCTTGCCTTCGTCCTTTGGTACTTCCAGGAATCTGACTATCAGAATGCCTTTTGAGCCCAATTTCTAACATTGTAAAATTGCATCTCCAACTCGCTCTTCCGCAAGATGTTAAGTATTTTTTGACAGGTTCTCAGACTCCTAAAGTCTTGGGAAAAAGTTCAAACAGACTGAGATTGGATTTAAACACACAAATGCCTTGCGGCATGACATATCTACAACTGCAGCCAAGATTTCCATTTACTTTAATGGAAAGTGACTCTCCTAAACAACTCTCTTCTCACATCTCTACCCTCTTGTGCTTGTACTTGGATCTCTTAGTTTTTTCTCTCTCTGCCCAGACATTCAGATCTCCTTCACAGACACCAGGTTTTATACTGCTGGACTCCTCTTGCACCCCCAGTGTAAGCCTCCTCAGCTTTATTCCCAAGCCAGGTCAATCATCAGGCCCGCTACTGCAACTACTTACGTGCTCACAGATCCTGATGGGACATCAGTCTAAGTGTTTGCAGAGTCAGGAATAAAACACTTTTGATTACAGTAATACAGAATTACTTGGACCTGGCTTTAACTCAGCAAGGGTTCACTCTTCTGCTCCCATCCACTAATGCTGACTTTATGATGTGGCTCAAAAGCTTTAATTCAAGGTGATCAAAATACACACTACCCTCAAAGCTTTGCTGGTGCCTTTTAAAACTGCAGACTGTCTGCATGTAAGAATCAAATAGTAACAAAAATGTGTGATTTTTTTTATTGGTTTTAGTGGGGCTTTTGTTTGTTTTGGTTTTGCTTGGGATTTTTTTTTGTTTGTTTGCTTTTGTTGTTTTTTTTTTTTTTTTTTTTTTAAATAAGTAAAAATAGAACTAGCTGGAAACCAGAGACCACAAGAGCTTGCTTACAGGAAATTGCCCTCATCAGTTAGTAGATGGGAAATTTTTTCCCATGTATTACATGGATCACGCAGAGACAGGATGGTTTTACACACACGCAAAAAAGCACATAATCACAGGACAACCTAGCTTGCAATCCTGTATCACTGGGGAGAAAGGGAACAGAGAGACTGTTTCTTTTCAGTCCATCTCAGCAAAGGGGAATGGATCTCAAGAGATGCTTTCTCCACTGCATTAGCAAGTTTCAGTTACTTTTAAAATAAAAGCACTAAAATGTTTCAGTCAACATAAAGCCTTAAAACAAAGTCAACAGAACAGAAACACCATGAAGCAAGAGGTGTAGGGCCTCTGACTTCAGTGGCTCTACTCATATGAGGGAGTATTACTCACAGCAATAACATCTCACCTGTTCAGGTCTTCACATGATGTTTTCTTGCAGATGTATTACACCTATTTTCTCTGTGTCACTCTAATTGAGCTTAATAGCAGATTACTTAACCAGGTCTACAGCTATAGACAAAGCTTACCTTTTAATATGAAAATGCTTCATTTCCTAACCTTGTCAACACAAGTGATTTTGTCACAGAATGAGCAAATGTTTGCACAAATGCAGCTGCCGTTGCATGATGGGGTCTAAGCCATGAATGAGCAAACAGCTAAATCTCTTCCCAAACAGCTTGCATGATGTGCAATCACCATTTGGCTGTATCTTCTGGCTAGAACTTCAAGCAGCTTTTACTAGCTCTGCAGGCAATAAACCATCGGCTTCTCTCAAAAAAATGCCGAACTATTCACTGACAATTTGTTTTTGTTTATGAAACCACTTCTACTAACAGAAATGCTACTAATGTACATGTAAGGACAGCAGGCTTGCTCCACAGTTCTGCAGCATGTTAAATGTATCATTAGCCCTGTTTTTATATTGCTTGAGGTCACCCAGGGAGTCAACAGCAGAGCTGGGCTTGAAGCACCATGGGACCAATATGAACAGAGAGATTACACCATGCTTTGAATCACAGTGTTCAAAGTCAGTCACAGTCACATACATGCACAGCAAACTTTGGATCGATCCTGATATCACACTGAGGGCCTGCAATGGTGCTACACTAGAGATACTAGCTGGGCTGCAGCCATGGATATGAAGGCCAAAATCTAGATCATAAGAAAGGGACTGGTTTGGGGAAGGAGTTATATGAAATTGCAAATTTAAACATCTAACACATAAAACATCTGGTCTAGGAAGTATAGGTAAGTTGTTGGATTCCCTACCTGAACACACAGGCCAGATATTATTTCACAGTACTCACTCCCAGAATTATGTAATGGTCAAAAATAACAGTGATTAGGTTTTAAAGCCACTGTTATGCCATTTTAGACCCTTCATAATACAATCATGCACCAACAGCTTCTATATTACTGTAACAAGTATCTTGTTCCATTTGTATTTCAAAAGAAAAATATTTCAAAGACGTATCACCCATAACATGAAGAACTTTGTTCTTCCTCTGTAATTGTCATAAAATTGATATTGAAAGCTCAGGAAGAATACTCAGGTCATTACCACGTTTGACAATGGAAATCCATCTTCCAGCATCCAGCAAACGAAAAAGTGGACATGGAAGTTACTTTCACTAAATGACAAATAAAAGTTCAAGATGTTTAAGACACTGCCTCTCCCTTTATTCATCTCCAGCATGTAACATCTGAAACCAGCACTGTTCCTCATACATGAAGACTTGCTCTTACAAAATGTGGGGCTGAACATGGTGCCTCTCTCTGTTGAAAAGCCTTTAAAACAATTTTACACCCTGCTCATTGGGAGGCAGTCAGGGGCTCTTCCCAGACCCTTGCAAAGCTCATGTTTGCTAGACTCCTCCTCAGCTGGAGAGACAAACTTTCTTTACTCCTACATCATACAGGGCTACAGAGACAATACAAAGCAGTGCAAAGAGCCCTAAAGTTTTTCAAAACATTTTACGTGCAAGCCACACTATACTAACTTCATCACAGAAAATTCCCCGTGAATTCAAACAAGCACATAAGGAATAGCCAGTCATTGTCAGTTCCATCCTCCTTGTCAAGGACGACACCAGAATACATCACCTCTGCAATCGCCTCTCCATGGAGCTCTGGCACTGTCGCTGTCCTGTCCTGCAGCATGGCTCATTTACCTGACTCTGAGCACTGACCTTATGGCTGGTTTTATTTCCTAGCTGCTGCACTCCCTGCAGCTTTACACCATCCCCAGTCTAACCTCATCATGGTAAATAGTCACAGCCTCTGCACTCAGGCAGAATTTTCATCTGCACTGCTTGATTTGACATAATTTTACTAGATTTTGTTATTCCTGCCTGAATAAGCTATTTCCACAGCTCTGCACAACTTTTTAAGTTCTTACCTCTATGAAATGTCTTTCCAACCCATTTCCTTCAGCACCTAGGAAGCCTACAGACACCTCAGCAGTTAACCTGTTACAGATCAGAACATCCCTGCTATTTACCAGTTTGTTTCAAAGCAGAACAGTACAAAAATTTCTGCTCTGTTCCAAGGAGCAGAAATAAAGGTCATGCCTTCTACTGTTTTCCTGCTGATAATCCAAGCAATCTCTCCCATTTCATTTGCAATCAGCACTCAGAAATCCTGCAGTTTAAAAGCATGACCTAGCACAACACAACACAAAAACACTACGCAAGATCAAGAGGAGACACGCAATCAGAGCGGCTCTGTGGAGTCACAGTGCCCATAAAATACACAGGCTGGTCTCTGAAACACAGGATGACCACAGGGGCAAGTGTTGCACCCATCTCCCAACAACTCACCATTATACCCTGGTCCACCGGCGCAGAGGAGGGTCTGCAGCACAGTTTGTTAATCAAGGGGCGATCAGAAAATATCTCCAGAGGAGGGCAAGATTTAAACAGGACAATCAACGAGTTTTAAATCAAAACGGTGAATGTGACAACTCCCATGTAAAGAGTTCACTGTCACATATACTGAGAGACAGAGTTCATGTAACCCTACAAAACTAGGCAGAATATTTGCAGAGGAAATCAATCACAGCTGAAGAAAGGTAGCCTTTCTAAAAATGGCATCACTGACATTTTACAGACTACTTCTCAGGATTTCACAGTTAAAATAGTTTGTTCAATCTGTCTGGAAAACAGACCCAGAGCACAGCAATCAGATCAGGTCTCATTAGCCCAGCATCACCTTTTCTTATCCCCTACTCAAAGGGGTCTATTTTCAGATTCATAAGGTAGACAATAGACTCCTGAAATCTTCTGCCCATGTGAAAGTTGATATGAAAAACACACTGTGGCCTAACATCTCGTGAGAATCCCTTCATTACATCTGCACCTGCAAATGCACAACTCAGACTTTCACCCTGTTTCCCCACATCTTCTGCTTCCACCCATGGCACTTACTGCACTTATACCTGAATCTCAACTTCAACGGCTGTATAAAGCTACTTAGGAAGCTAATACTGCTTCCAGATCAAGCAGTCTAGTAGAGGCAGGGCAGTGTCTACTCTGCACCATTTCAGAAGAGAATATACTGATCACTGCTCAACCTTACACAAGGGATCAGCTGCACTGACCTCGCTGCAGGGCTGGGTCACATTGTCCTCTGGTAGAAGGTTCTACAAAATACCACCCCTTGCTCTGGCTCTGAAGGGTCCTGTGCAAAGGGGAAACACAGGATTTGCATACAGGCCAGCAATATTTCCAGACCTGTAAGGCTAAGCTTAGGCTTTGCTGCTCAAAGATTCTAAAGTGAAGTTTATAAATGAAAAATACCCCCCTGCTTTTTTTAAACTTCTGGACTAGCTTTCACTCCACTTAGTCTAAACGTCCTTCTCTTTTTTTTTTTCTTTTCCACTTGCAAGAGCAAGTTTTACCCACAAAGTCATGCACTTTAAAAAATGCCCTGAAACCAAAAATCACAGCTGCCATGCCCAGACATATGATTCATAACCACAATAAAGTTGTCTAAGGTTTGCCTACTCTCTTTGGCATTGACAATAATTCTAAAGATTAAAAATTACATTCAGATTGCTTCTCCTGCAAATATACTCTGTAACCTTCAAGAGACCTCGGTAACCTTCAGACTCAGCTTCATTACTTACCTGCTGAAAGAGACCACAGTTTGAAAAAGACGGCATCAACTACATCAATGGCCAGTGTCTGTGAATGAATACTGCTCCCACAGAGGAGTGCTTGCATCTTCAAAATCCATCTTCTCAACAGGGATACAGGACACGGACATTTGTATTTATCATCTTAATGAACAGAGGGTTTTGCTTCAGCGCAGTAGCCATGAAAATGCAGAGCTGCTTCAGCTGAGACACAGCAGAACATGCTTTCTTTACCTTTCTTTCTTTCAAATTATTGCAGTTACCCCAAAATACACAGCAAAAGAAGTAATATTTTCCTGCAGGCACCAACAGACTATAGGATTTCTCTGAACTGCAAATTATTCTGTTCTTTGTTAATGACTAGCACTGCTGTTAAGAACACACCAAAAACTTGAAACTCAGCTCTAGATTTTGTTCTGAAATATCCTTTATGCAAAAGGTCTTCTGTACTGCAGTTGTGAAAACGGAATCACTTTTGTCTATTCACTGAGAGACTAGAAAACCATTTTTAAAAAAGGGAGAGAATTGCCCACGGCAGGCACTAACAAGCCAAGTTCTTGTGCTACTGTACACCTTTGTGAGACTTGCTTCTCCATCTCACACAGTACAGATGAACATGGAAAGCAATTTTACATCTTGTTCTGTCAGCACATGAGACACCTAATAAATCCCATGCTGTAGAAGACACCCAGAAGGCTTTTTCCTATTTCTTTTGGTTGTATAATTACAGGCCATACTTACCACACTCACGCTACTTCCCACTTTGCCCTTGAAAAAATACAGAAGATACCAGGGGAAAACCTAATTGCTACTGTTTGCATAAATACAGGGCATCTTTCAGGTGTGTCTCCATCTTGTACAGGATCTGGTGCTACTCTTTCTAGAATGGCTTGATTTAAGTAATTCATTGTCTTTAATGGTTTAATTGCAGAAGACTATGAAACACCTGACAGCAGGCAAAAAGCAGCCACAGCAGCAGGTGCTGCACCAATCTTGGGCATCGGTGCTGATTATCACCAGCAGAGATGCTGATCCCAAGGAGTACTGTTCATGGCCTCCAACTATTTTCCCAGCCCCGGTACCTCCCCTTCTCTGCCGTGCACAAAAGGCACTTTCTTTCCATCCTCAGAAAGGGCCTGCCATGGGATGGCAACCTGGCCCTTCTGCTGCCCACAGAGCCTGCAACAGCTCAGAGGACCTGGGAAGACAAAACAAAGATGCCAGATCCCGCATATGAACACAGGGAGTATTGCAAAGGTCTGCAGGCGCACGGTCAGCCCACAGGCCAGGGCTGGTTCATGTCAGAGTTTGATGGCCTCCATCCTAAAGTGCTGGATGCAGCCCAGGACATGTATTTTTGTAACTCTTCAGCACCACGGCCAGACCACAGCCCTCCCACTGCCCAGGGCTAACAGAATTGCCCACAGAGTGCAAGGCAGCATGCTCTACATCCCAAGAAAACGCCTGCTGGGGTAAGCAAACAGAGCAGAACTCTAGAGGGAGAAACTCTCCCTTCTCATTGCCCCACACACTGGAGAGCTCCTTCTTATAAGAGGAGTACTTGGAAGAATAAGAGGAGAACTTCCAATCAACTGTAATGTTAGTGGGTTTTTGGGGCAACCTCAAGTTGCTTATGACTTCGACATGAACAGCCAAGGCTTAGCCTAAATAGCTTCTGCTTCACATGACTCTCTCTCTACGGTATTTAACAACCCTTAGTATCAAAACAAAAGATGTTGGTTGTGATGTCAATGCCTTCAACAGGGGAGCAGTATTTGTTACTTTAGCACAAAGAGAAGAGTATCATACAGAAAACCTGCTAAAGAGAAACAAGTGGGCCTAAGGGTAACATCCTTGTTGTTTGGCCACTTGGACAGTCCTCACTGACCCATAATACATGTGGTACTGCTTTTCTCAGGAGCCTCCACTGTGGGAGCTCTTTGCACTGCTGAATCCCTTTACTCATTCTGTTCCTAGTAGTGGAGTAAGAGAGAATGTTAATGGTGTGCATATGCAAGCAGCTCCGCAGAACAACTTAAGGCACATAATCTTACACTGGGAACTAGAGAACCAATACACCCTGGTGGAATGACACTTGGATTTCTCCAAGAGATCAGGTGCCTTATTACAATTGTTTATTTGCTGGGCTGCAGCAGATCACTTTTACAAGAGAAACAGTCCAAAAGAGCAGCAATTTTAAAGACAGAAGCACAAAAGACTCCACTGTGTAAGCGGTGATCACAGTTCTTGTATCTTCTAACAATATAAATGAAAATGCTCAGCTAGTTTTGTCTTGTCTATTTAGTTTTGTTTATTTATTTGGCTTCTAAAAACACCAGCTCACTCAGTCCTTCATTTGACAGAGAACAGAGGTATCCAAAAACCAAAAGGTTTTTCCAGATTCAGTGAAAAGAGAGAGGTTCTTCAGAAAATGGATCAGCCACACGTGACCTTCGCAGCCCTTCTGAGATGCTCATCTACAGCCTCTGCTCCCTGCAGGAGGAGAGCAGGGCGTGCACACTGCTTGCAAGCAGTAATGAGATACAAGGGCCTAATGTTAAGTTAGGCAGTGCAGGTCTTTGGGCTTCTGATAAATTTCTCTCCATTATTTTGTTCATACCACATGGAAATTCACCGTGAATTAGTACAGGCTTGGGAATCATTACATAAATTCACATTGTTCCAGTGAAATATTTTCATGAGATATAAAACCGTCTTTTTGTTGCCTTTTTTTCCCACATTCTCAGTAAAACATAACGGTTGCACTTATATCTAGTATTCTGAGGATATGGGTTGAATTGCCCTGCAAGTATGAAAAATTAGGTAATATTTAGGTTCAATACATGAGCTTGCAGAGATGAGCCTGAGACAAAGTCTTGCTTTCATTCCTTTCTCCAAGATACATTAACTGCTGTGTAATGAGCAAGAATGTGATTTGGGGCAGTCCAGAAAGTGATGCAACAGAGTGAGACCAATAAACGAGTGAAGACCTTTTCTGTGTCATGACATGGGCTGTATAGAAGGCTAAGAGACGGTTATAAGGAAGACTATCAACACAAAAGGGAGAGCTGAATGCGATCTGAATGTGCCCTCAGATTCACGTGGAGAAGATGGAAAGAGAACAGAAGAACAAGAACTATTAAAATTCAAGAAGTTGGAAGTGTTTATTCAGCCTTGGTCCAGGGCTGTTCCTGCAGCCTATACTGTAAGTCTGACCAGCTTACTAAAATGAGATTTAGACAACCAATCATTTAATTGCAAGACGGTATTCTGCTCTCCATTTATCCAAGAACACAACTTCTACTGCTAAATTGCGAGCAGCTCAAAGGCAGCTGAAAGTACCAATATTCCGGGTATTGAGAGAATTGGATTACTACTTCTAAGGGCAGACAGAAGCTCATCCACTCCCCTTTTCAGCCTGCACTGAATTTCCTGGTTACATGGATCACTGTGATGAGCTCTTGCTAAGAACAGACAGCACATTCAACACCTGCCACAAGACTATCTCAGCTCGGACTGGCACCAGTGAATGAAAATGCAAAATGAACTCTCCTCAACTTCCTTGTTGCTCCTTGGAAAGAGCATCCACAAAACTTTGTCTACACTTTTAGGTCAGATCCTTAAATCACTCCTTCCCATTAAAGTTATTGTATATAGCCTCATAACAGCTTTGAAAGACCTGTCTCTTCCTGACCATTTAACTTTTATAGCAATAAATCACATTCAGTGACATGCAGAGGCTGACAAGAAGCAGCTAAAAGAAGCACCTTGTACTCACTGAAATCAAAGCTAGACCTTTTCTCACTGGACATGGATTAATACCATAAACAGGGCCCCTGGCAGCTTCTGTTTAAGAATGATGACAACTGGAGTCTTGCTGATGAATTTTCACACCTCGCCTGTTTCTCTCACTGCCTTCCACAAGCACACATGAGACAAGGTTTACATGACCGTGGCAATTCGTTTTAACATCTTGGGAAATACAAGCATTACATCTGCACTGCAGTGTGGTACAGCCATAACACAGTATTTCAGAGCTGGTGACAAACACTGCACTGTGATATACTCAGCAGAGAGACTGCTGCTTCACACTGAAATACTCCTGCTCACTCTTGCTGTGGACACGTCCTCCAGAAAGACTTGCAAGAACTGTGACCTCCAAGAGAAAAATGAGAGGCTGCAGCAGGAGCAGCAATGTTGTGCCCAAAAGAAACTGCCCCAAACACATTGATACAGGCAACCCATGTCCCAGTTTTTACTCCATTCTCTGCCTTAGAAAGAAGACAGACAAGAACCAACTACAGGAAAGAAAAAAAACAAACCCCACAAAAAAATCTGACTTCGTGACTGTGCGGTGTCACCAGATAAAGTAAAAGTGTTATTTACCAGCTCTCTTCCCATTACTTTTCACTTGAGCTGTTCAAATAACCAAAAGCTACCTGCTCCCATTAAACAAGCCCTCATCTGAACAGATAATGCCAGGGTGCAAGTGGAAAATCGAGGGATCAGCATTTCTTTGCATCTGTGCTATGTCACAAATTTACATATTTCATAAACAACTTCAATAAAACATTTCAACAAAAGAGAGCAACAAATGCTCAAACAAGGTGAGCATGTGGTGACTGACATAGATAAGTAATTAGCACATGTCGCAGAGAACATTCTTAGCAACCATGAAACCTAAATTTGAAGTGTGAGAAATAAAAAATGCCACATCATAGATTTAACTTGCAGTGCTTGCACTTAGCAGCAGCAGCAGCTTTTGGAGAGCTCGGCTTGCAATGCCAATCAGATATTTCCTACAGGAAACAAAACACGTACAAAAATGTTGACAAAAACCCCAACGCATTTTAATTTTCATTTTTCTACCTCTGTGCCTTCACTGTACAGCCCAGAAAATGTATTCTCTTTGTTTAAAACACCATCAAAATACAAACCCCAAATATATGCAAACATAGAAGGAGTCCTGTCAAACTATTCAGGTATGTTTGAACAAGGCTCAGAGATCCATTAGGCAATCTATACAATAAAGTCAAGATGCACAACATTTGCAGAGCCCTGGCATGACTGATACAAGTCCAACACAAACAAAAGACCCACCTTGTGGTGTTGTCACGTTGTCAGTCACCGGATATTTGATTTCAGGTTTCCACAATCTGAAACAAAACAAAAGCTATGAGTTAGTGGCAGCTGTTAAAAGGGGAAAGGCTTTCATTTTATTAAATGAATTAAAGACTCGCGAATTGCAATGTGATTAACAAAATGTTTTCCTTCTCTGTGTTTAGCAACATGTGCAAAGTTACACCAAACTCTCAAGTGACTAGAATCTCTCCTGCTATCATAGCTTACAGCCCTTATGCATCAGACTATGTCTTAAGAGCCTTCAGAATGCCTGTTCTCATATAAAGTGGACACATAAGGAAAAGCTGATTCTACTGAAGCACAGGCTACACTGATGGTTTCTGTTAGGATCAGAGTTTCACAGAAACAATTAAACCCTTTCCTCTACAGAAAGGAGATGATCTGCAGGCAGAAGACCTTTCATGTATTCACTGGGAATAATTTGCCAAAAATTACAAAAGATGATAACAGTAACAACCCAAAGTATGAGGATTCAGCAAAGGATGTAGGTAATATGACTTAATTTACCACAAGAGTCCTTGTTTCCAGGAATCCCACAGTTACACTGCACAGTAAAAAATTATGTGCTAACTAGCTGCAGCCCAGACCGATGGGACCTATAAACTGAGAGTCAGGTAGTGGAGTACCACGTACCACAGAAGAGCTGCACCAGGGAAGCGACACTGAGCTGCCACAGTAGAGAACTCTCTGGTGCTACAGGCCTTTTACTGCCAGACCTTGGGCAAGCCCTTAACTACTCTGTGGCTTAACTGACTAACCATTTCTTACAATGAGTATAATATCATCACAATAGCATAAATGAGGATTAATTACTGCTTTGCAAATCTTGGGAAAGGCCGGGCAAGGGAGAAGCACCTATAAAGTACAAATCATTGGCATTTACAAATTGCACTGTACTGCCCAAGAAGGACAGAAGACAATTCCCTTCCCATCTTCAAGACAACAGCCAGCAAATGAGCCATTTTCCAGCCTATCATCCTTAATCAGCATGCACCCTGCCTGCAAAATTAACTTCTGCCAGAATGTGAGTGCAAAACTCACAGCTCAACAAACCTATTTAAGATACTCATTGCTTTGACAGGGCAAAGATGGGGAGAAGGTAAATGCTAGCAACAATACTTCATACTTTCAGTGAACTTTGGTATGTCTCACTGTACCCAAGAGCATAGGGATTGCCACTGAAACCAACAGGAGTCTTGTCTCTGATTTTATTCAACTTAGAAATGAAGCATTTTATTTCACAGAAAGGTAGAGAAGGGCAGATTCAGTGTCTTGTCAAAGTTAACAGGAAGCAGTGGCTGAATCATGAGCAGAAAGCAAGGATCCCAGCCCTACCTCCTGCTTTTAAGCACAAGACAATTTTCTGAAAGCACAAAAAAAGACTTAAGTCCCTATTGCACACTGCTGTCATAACCGAGGATAAAGATGGAGGTGCAACCAGGAGACGTGCAGAAGAAAAGTCAAGCTCAACTATTTCTTCTTTCCTTCCAATACCAGAAAATGCAAACACAGTTCTTACAAAATGCTGGCCAGGCGTGGTCCCTATTATCTTCAGTTAATTCCATATGTCTGAGAAGGAAATCAGCTCTAAGCCAGTTAGACTTGCTAAATGAGATTTGTCTAAGGCCCCACCCCCAGGTGCAGAGTCATGCACTAAAGATTCAACATTCTTTAGGAAGATGCCACTTGTCCAGACACTCTTAGCAATGGTCAGTAAAATACAACCATCCAGCAACTCATCCATAGTATTTCCCTCTTGAGTAAAACCCCATTCATCACCTTCCAATCTCCCAGCCCTTATCCAAACCAAGAGACAAGTAGGGACGGTACCAGCAGGATCCCTTTTCTCAAGTTTCTGATGAGCAAATGATGGACATGCACACAACGTTGGAACCTCCAGCAAGCAGAATTTCCAGCATCTTTACAGCCTGGTCCACATTGCTTACCCTCTGGAGACTCCAGACTCATCCGAAGATAGTAATCTTCGGTCATGGTAAAAGGCAAACAGACTTGTTGCTAGTAAGATAAAACGGCCATGAAACACCAGTCAGACTCCCATTTACTTTCCTGCTACAGGTAGGCTCAGTTAACTCTGGTTTAGGAACAGCAAGGTTTGTCCAAATCACAGCCCTGAGTCATGCAGCCTGTAGTGAACACCCAGGACACGTTTAGGAAAATACTACTAATAAAGTACCGTGGCAACTGTTTGACTCAGAGAAAACGAGATTTAGCACTGCTACATGTTGGCATTTTGACTTCTGAATACTTGCTGGCTAATAAAATCAGGAGCTGTCTTTATAATCTATACTAAATAAAATTATCTACCCCTTTCCTGAAACTACAGTAGCATTTACTAATGCTGTCAGCTTTTATGTGAAGCTGGTGTTCCTGCAAGGAGTCACACTGACAGCTCTGGTTAGCAAAGTCTTTCACTAACTGCTTTTCAGTAACATCCATTAGGAAAATAAAACTGCCCAGTATTTTCCACCTTTCAGCATACACCTGCCCAAGAGATGGATATGTGCTATGAAGACAGTTGTGCTTATTCAAAATATTCATGGCCATAACTGGACACACCTTCCAACACCCTGAGTGCAGTTCACTTCAGAAGATGGAGCTGGTTTGGCTAAAAGGGAGAAACTGTTTGGAAATCTGAAGGCAGGAGATGGATTGGGTACTGGTGATCACCAACTATCTAAACATAAGGAAGGAACAAATAGAGCAGATTAAGGGCAGTGAATCTTAAAGGAAAAAAAAGATTTTAAGCAACTCCACACAGGTCAGCAGGGCTTCCTGGGAGGCCAAAAAAGTGAAGGAGCACTACAAGTGCTGGAGATTGAAAACAAAAAAAAACAAAAAAAACCAAAACCAATTCTATGGCAAAACAAAGCTGACATTTTTTGTTATTAAAAAAAAGAAAAACCTAAACCAACCACACACTAATGAGTGAAACCACTGACACTGAACTCGCAGGAGATGAGGGAAGTCCTAACATGCTGCCTGGAGGCAAGCACAGAACCACCAGCCACCATAAAAAGGAAAGGGGATGACAACCACACAGGGAACTAGAGACCTGTCAGCCTAACTGTGAATTAATTATAAATATCTGAAAGACAGATCAGCAGATCTACTTCTGTAAAGAATCAACCAAATCAAACTGGTCTGCTTTTAGTTTTCTGCTACAGTACAGCAAACACTGGCATATACTTGTTACACTCTCCAGGAGGTTGAGTGCTCAGAGGGGCCAGGCTGAGGCTCACTTCTTTGCAATATTTTGTGTGACTAACCACAAGAAAGCACTGAGCTGAGAGTTTACAAGTATTTAATCAGGTTTAAAGTCATCCAAAATCAATGCCACGAAACTCACTGATTCAAAGCGCTGCTGTAATGCTGCCACAGAGACAACAAAAAGAAATATTTCCACACACAGCTTCATCCACCAACATCTTAGTTGAGTCCCAACAGGCTAAGCCCAGACACACAACATTGCCGCAGTACAAGCCCACATTCCTCTCCGCTGTGCTGACTCTTAGGTGGAGGCAAGTCACACCCCACAGTAAAAGCAAAGTGAACAACTGGATATCCATCTTCCAGTCAGTTTTCCAGAGCCCTTCTGTCAGAGCTATCAGCTTTGTACTGTCAGCTGTTGTGTGACACACAGACATGCCTTAGCAGAGGAGATAATCCTCCAAAGTATAAAGTCAGCAGTTGTTCAACATGTCTGAAAGACTTGCAAAAGAGATTTAGGCTCATCTAACTAAATCAGGAACCTTCCGAATCTGTACATTACCTTCACTGGACAGTCAAAAAGAACCAGGTAAAAAGGATGGAGGTATCTCTCAGGGAACTTGCCTCCACAACCAAGGTCTGCATTTCATCTTTTGCAATGTCTTCCAGCCTTGCGCATTTACCTTTCATTGATCTATCCACTGCAGATAATGGACGGCCAAAAATTTTGGCTATTCACCTGCCTGCATGCAATGAAGTTGAGCAGCAGAAGCTGTGGATGTACTCTGGGGCTTTGGTCCTGAAGGTACACTAAGCTAACTCACTTTTTGAACTGAGGTTCATATTTGAAGCCTACTGGTACAGCAGCCTGCTCACAGCAGTCTGTGTAAAGAGTAACAGAATAATCTTCCATTTCTGTAAAAAGCCAGAAATTTCAAAGCTTACTTTACATCTAATTGGCCTAAGACTTCCTATGTACTTTTGAAAGCCTCTCTTACCACGTGTAGTGAAATGGAAAGTCTAATGAGCTCTCAAAACTCCAGAATATTTTAGATTAAGCCATACATAATTCCTCATGTGCAAAGAGAGCTAAAGTGGCAGTAACATAACAGATCTGTGGGGCACCTTCTGTGCTGTACAAAAAAGGAGCAGATACACATTCAACACTATTAATGGAAGCTGAGAGCCTCGTTTTCCAGTAGTACGTACCCTTTTCGACCTTACTCTCCCAGTTTCAGGGATAGGAATTCACACCAAAAGTACACTGTGCACTGTCAGTATTTCTGTAGCAACAGAACCTCGAAGTTTCTGTTTGGTTCTTTGACTGATCCTGTTACCCATTTTTTAATGCCTGAACGCATTTTCAAAGGTGCAACTGGAAACACTGCAAGGGTACCAACAGTGCAAGAAGATACGTAACAAAAAACCCTGATGCTCTACCGCTGCCCTTATTCGAGTAAATCCTTTATCCTTGTGACAAGGTACTTCTGATAGTATGAACCTGTAAATTCTGAATTGTTTCCCACTCATTCATAGGCAATGTCTTCCTCATAGCAATTCTGATTTCCAGGAAATTTATCCAGGATCTGTACAGTTGCAAGCAGAATTAAAGCACGTCCTTTTGTCACCCACTCTTAAAAATTTTCACTTTATTGGGATCGACACTGTAAGAATTAACATGGTTGGAAGCTTTCTGTGAAGAAAAGGATTGCCTGAAACTTTTTTATTCTTCCATGAGATTTCATACTCAAAAGCCTGCCTCCTAGCTGGGACAGATCAGCACAGCTCTATCAATATGCCAGGAAATGCCACTGATTCAGAGGAGCTAAGGATCCATCTTGGACACTTGTCTCAGGAAACCACAATGTGAGTTACTCTTTCCTCCACAGTGATGAAAAATACGCTTGAAAATTATCTCTGCTTTCTTCTACTGCCTAAGAATCTACATATTCCCATTCTCTCTCTAAACACACCCTTGAGTGTTTCTCCTGTTACTCTCACAACACCTGGTCCTAAGTCAACAAAGTAATTTGGAGTTTCACCGCTGACCATCACTTGACAATCACATTACTACACTCAGCCCTGCCAATCACAACTTTTCAAGAGGAAGTATTAACAAAGTCTCCCTCTGTCTTACAGACTCCTATTATTTTAATGCCCAAACACCTCTCAGTTTACAATCTTTCCCTTCCCAATTCTTGTACAATATGGTAAAGGATTAGTTATCCCAGTAGAGAAGGATAACTGAGTCACAGAGAAATTGTTATTTACTGCAAGTGCCCAATAAAGTCTTTGGAAAGACATACAGACCTCAATTCAGATGACATCCACCACACAGCCTCAGCTGTCAACGGGCTCACAGCAGCTACACAACTTTGAAAAGTCCACAAGCAGCACTAGTTAAGGGCTAATAGTTAAAAAAGAGCTCCTTAAATACCACCATAGGCAGCTTTCTTTCAACAACCTGCAAATCAAAGAACGTAACTTAAAGCATCAATAATACAGAGATGAAAAAAATCAGCAGTCAAGTGACATTCATTTCTAAAAATCAAGTTCAATTTAAGGCACTCATAACAAAAATCAATGAGAGTTCTTCTGGAGTCTCTAAGTGCCACACACATGAAGGATGACTTTGGGAAAGCTTATTTCTTAATTAGATAACGAATCAATTTGTTGTAACCTAAGCTTTAAACACTCAGATGGACTGATTTGATAAATATGAATCTTGAATAAAGTAAAAAGGCTCTGTCATTCCAGACAAGAAAAAGTTTAACTTTTCTGTGCCATTTGAACTCCAGCTTCCTGATGCAGAGGTTTGAATTATAAGACCAGTGTCTTTCCTTGTAATTTTTGAAAAAATATGCTGCTTCTTAAAGAAATTAAAGTTACTCCAGGAATGAAGAAGGTATCAGTAGGACATCTCCCTCTGCCACCACAACTCAAAGGAACGTAATAAAACAAGAATTAGGGATGAGCAGAGCAGTGTGCAGGTGTGAGGAGCATGGCCTCGGAGCCAAAGTGGAATGCCCCAGACAACTGTTTCTTTCCCAGCCTCCACCCAGGTGTCCTACTCCCATCTCTGTGCCCAAACTGCTCACAGAGGGTCGGAGCAGAGGGCTGATGACCCCACGGTGAACCGAAACAGGTTCCACTAGACACCTACAATAAGGTTACTTGGATGTTAGAAGTTTTTTCCACCTCCACAGTGCAAGTGCACCTCCATTTTACTGCAGGCTTCAGAAATATAAATTCCTAAACACGTGACACAGCAAGATAATTTAACAATGACCGATATGGAAAAGTCTTACACAGTCTGCAGAAAACAAAAAGAATTAAGACATGCACTGAAAAAAACAGGAGAAAAGCAAAAACACTGAGTAGCTGTTCCCAAACGGAGCAACATCCATACCATGCACTTAATGAGGCGGGAGTTCCGTGGAAACAAGTAATAATGTGATCCCATAATTAAAGACTGCTTTATAATATGCATGCAGAAGGCTGCCACAAAGACTGCGCAAACACCCTTTATTCCAGTATTTCCTGAAATGAGCCATTTGACTCAGCAATGTTAAAAGGTTCTTTTAACAGCTTTTTCAGTCTGTGATACATCATCTAGATGGAACTGAGGTCAAGTGCATTAAGAATCTGAGTAACATTCTGTGCTGCAACATGACAAAAGAGGCACTGTCTGAGCTGCAAGGACTGACTAGCACTCAATCTATTTCTACAGCCATACTAGAAACATGTGTGGAAGTGTACAGAACTTGGAATTAATTTTAAAAACTTTTAAAATAAATAGGATCCTTACATTCTGAATAAAATATATAAATACTAAGTCTTTGGTAGCCTCCTAGATTCTGTATGAAGGAGAGTGGCATCCCCGAAACAGCACATTAACAGCATTATCCCCTCCAAAGGTTAATTGGGGAAAGCAAGGACACATAGCAGGGCTTTCTGTCTGCCTTACCAAGAGACCTCACTCATACAACAACGGCAAACTCATTCAAGTCTGGCTTAGAAACCCCATTTTTTAGAGATTTATTAACTTTTAATTAGTAGGCACAGGCGTCACTCTAGTTTTAAATAATCCTGCCTTGGAAAGTGACATTATCTCTATTGTATTTGTATTTCAGCCAAGAAAGAATGCACTTTTTTCTTTATTAACGGCACTGACACACATAATTAATGAGTAGCTTTGAATGTGATCTTTTAAAAACCCCTATTCAGGACTGGAATGTTGATTATAATTATAGGTGCTGAGCAAAGAGCTTGTCTTGGTACATTTCAAAACGCTACATATATAATTCATCTCCATCTTTTTTTCCCAGACAGAGATTTTCAGAGTTTCAAGGGGATTTCTGAGTGGGGGGATTTGATTTAGTAGGGACTGGTCACTCAAAGCAGATAGAGAAGTGCCCCCAACAGCCCTAAGCTGGCCACTGTGGCAACTATTTTTATGGGTAAAAAAGGAAACTGGGCTCTGACACAGCAAGCTGTGATTCTTGAAAGAAGTCCATCACTTCGGCAGCCCTGTTAACCTCAGTGGGTCTTACCACATAACCATTTGTAAAACCAAGTCATAGCGAGCACAGGGCTCAAGGGATCCCATGCAACATTTCCACTGACACTTTTTGGTTCTGGAGTAATCTCTGACAGCCTGTTTCTTTTTAAAGATAAAAGGAAAGCACTTGGGAGCAAGCAAGTACAGCTGCAGCATTAAATAAATTAGAATACACTTGTCAAAACTCTAGACCATGTGTTGGTTTGAGATAGAGAAGGTGTCTGACAACATTAACCTAACTACACAGGCAGAGGTTGCTTGAAGTCATTATATTCAGGATTCATAAAAGAGAGCAGAGGGTTTATAAATGCCACACAAGTTCTGTCCTCAGTATTTGGGTGTGCATGTACATATTACATGTCTGCATGTGTATATATATATATATACAGAGAAATTACACAAGCTTTTTTGATTTTTTTTTTTTAAAGAAATAAGAAAGTGTATGGAAAAGGACAAAAACAGGACAAAAACATCTAAAGAGCAAATATATTAAAAACTGAACATCCTATTCAATCACAATAGGTTCTACAAGCATTTTCCGAGCACTGGCTCCTACAAGCACAAGATTGCTATTGAATCAGAATGACCACCTGAGATGGAACCAAGAGCACAACTGATTTGAGCCTTCATGCCACGTCCATTTCTACCTGCAAAACACGGAGTCATAGTCCCACTTTTAAGGAGATTTCTTTTTTCTTAATCCCATCATGGTGGCTTTGACACTGATTCCCTTTGCAATGACTGAAGTGCACACTAACTCAGGAAAACACCTTGTGCTGTCTGCCAAAGACTGAATCAAGCTAATCAGCAGTGTGCCAATGCATCATGTTGCTGATGCTGACACTTCAAGGATCACAAAATATTCCGTTCAACTGTTTAATCCTTTAATGCTGCCTCCCATCAATCACAGAGCTCACTGTAATCGCAGGTTTCAAAAAGCACCAGTAAGATCATTAATACAGCAATGCAGAGGACAGCACAACAAGAAGAGGACTTCAGATGCCAAATCCTTTCTATGCAAAGCCTAATGCCTGCAGACTCCTCGTATGCACCCATGTCAAACCACAGGGAGAATTACCTGCATGTGGTTCACAGAGGTACAAGCTGCAAGAGCACAATGCAAGCATAAATCATTTCCTATGTGCAATACCAGTCCCTGAATTTAGGTACGGGCACCTCTACTGCAGAGGCTGAGTCCAGAAATGCCCCTGCTAACCATGTGGTCACTGGACATTTGATCCAGGGACCCAGTTCTGCTGCTCACCTCTGGTAAACCTGTCTTCAGCAGCTCGTTCTGATCCTCCTGAAAAGACCCCAGAACACATGGGAGTTGCAAGAAACTTGACTTAATGACTCTGACATCTCACAGTCACAGCTTTTCTCCACTATAATACAGTGAACACACAGTTTTTTGTAAAAGAATTTGCCCTCTCTTACTGCTAAGTCGCATCATATTCAATTTTCAGTTTCTGTCTGCGCTATGCTGGCTTTATGTTCTAGGCTTTCCCTCCCTTTCACCCTCACAGTTTACTGTGCAGCATTTTGCAACCTCCCAACAATGCAGACAGATCAGTTCCTACCACTGTCCCTCCACAGGTCTTGAAAAACATTAGTGAGACATACACTGCCTGTGGGTAGCTGGATACCTCTGGCCAAGACAAATTGAGACAGACACTCTCTAGGATACTCAGACAACAATCTTTAGGGTGCTAAATTATGCGAAAACTATTTAGAGCAAATAAATATTTCTTCTAAGGATTTTTCCCACTTCCTCCCTTCATGTGTTAAAAGTGGGATCTTACTCAGACATACTAAACCCAGGAATACTGTAAGATATATAACTCCTGCATAAAAACATGAGACACATCAGGAAGCACATGTGCTGTCAGGTAACCTCAATATGGGTTTTTACTTAATGTCACTGTTTAAAATTAGCTACCTCAGTGCTCAAATAACTACCATCATCCATCTGAACAAACTACAGTGTTACAGAATTTCTCCCTCAGGTTTCCATTCTCGGCAAGCTGCTATGTACCTGTTCCTCTGACTTCCCCATGTTTACTTGGAATTCTTTAGTATCATTCCCCTACACCACTTAACCATACCAGTGTGCTGCCATAAGGCCAGCTACCGTCACCCTTGTCAGCACTTTTTTTTCTACTGCTTCTAGAAGTCCTGATGAAGGTGACAGCCAAGGGCTGTAACAATACAGGGGTACCATCACCACTGAATAGACAAGAACCCCATGATTTCTGCTCTCTGTTTACCACTGACATCTCATGTGTTCCACCTTACAAAACCCAAGATATAAACACTCGCAGTTCAATACAAAAATTACTTTCCCCATCAGCTGACTGCAACAAAGTCCTGCCATCCATGGCCCTCAGGCAGAGATGGGATGTGTGCACTAGAGGGGCAAAATTTCTGTGCTAAAGCCCTACAGATAACATGGCATAGCTATAATTATCTCTCACAGAACCCTTCTGCACCTGACCAGGGAAGAAAGAACATTCAACGGAGCAAATCACACAATAATCAGCAAACAGCAATTAATGCAAATGTGGTCATGGCTACGTACAAGAGTACACTGAGCTGATGATGTGTTTAAGGCTAAGGCCTATTTTGCACTGCCCCAAGCTCAAAGGCAAATACGCCAGCAGCAATGGTAACTGAACCACAGATCTGGGTAATTCTGCCCTAAGGAGAGAGCCTTTGGTAAAAGCTGAATCAAAAGCCAGAACATCCCCAGGAGGAGAAATCTTCAGCAACTGCAGTCACACGGAAGTCACTTGAGCACTGTGGATAGATCTTGTCAAGCACAGATGAGCTACCTGGCCCAGGCACAGCAGAGGATGCCATCACAATAGCACAGCAGGTCTAACATCACTGCAGCAGAACAAGGCGGTACTACAGGCAAGCACAACAATCAGCAATGCATTCAGCACACAAGACTAGGCTGAGTGCTCACAGACAGCTTTTTCTCTCATTCACATTTACTCATCAAGTACTACCCTTAAGACAAAGCATAGAACCAAGGCACAACTTTCCAACTGAGACCATAAATGAGATATCATACCAGGTAAACAAGCAAAGAGAACACACCTTGCCACCAGGGAATGTTTTCCTTGAAGAATAAGTGTTGGGTAAAGGAAAAAGAACCAATGGTTGCTGGGGGTTTTATTCATTTCCACATTTTACCTTTACAAGAAAATAATTCTCATCATCTTATCCAGTGTGGACTTTGATGATGCAAATGGACAGCTTTGTTTTCACCATTCATACCTGTCCAGAACACCAGTTCTGATTCCTAACCAACAGTAAAAATACTCACTTATATACTCTATCCCTGTCGATCTCTGAATTATTCAGTAAACTGCTACAACAAGGATTTCTTTACAGAAGATTTGCTAAACATGGCACATATGGAATCCATTTCAGTCAAGGATTTATTTTTTGTCAGATTACAAAATAAATTGGTAAAATTACTCTTGCTTTCCAAGATAATGGATGTGCTACACTAATTCTTTATACTTCTTAGCCTCAGGAAAGAGATTTTTGAAAACATGGGAGCATGTACAGACCATAAAATGCAAATTCCTAACCACTTCTCATGAAAAAGTACACCTTCTAATATTCAGTGCCTTTAGAAGAGAGTAACTGGACTAGTTATATCCAAAATACAACCTAGAACTGGGTCTTTTCAACCACATTCTTAGATCCCCTTTAATTCATCAAGCAAAATCTAAGAGATTTCTGCAATCAAGAAGGAAGAAGCTAAATCTTGCTGCATAAGAGAGGGTCTTTTTCTTGCATGTACTTTGCTTGGATGATGCAGGAGGCAACATACACATATAGACACATCTTAAAAAACAGTACTGGCTGCTTCTCTGCAAATCACAAGCTGGATATCCTTCCTGCTCCTCCCTTCCCAGATGCTTGGAAAACCCTTGTGAATTTACATGAGAAAAGACCACAACTGTCCAGCTAAACAAACAGCAGCACCTTCTGGATGGATACCAAACACATCTTGACTTGGACCAGGGAAAACTGTTTGGAACCCCAGTGTGGAGACCCCAAGTTTTCCACTTCCATCACACTGTGGGTAAGCATGGAGCCACTCTGGCACAACACCATGGGCAGCGGGAGCAGGCTGGCACAGAAGAGCACCCTGCGCAAAGCATGGGAAGGGCAGCTCCCTCTTGCAGCAACAGCCTCTGAAGGAAAAATAAAAGTGAAAATGTGGTGATGGCCTGGCTAATCCTGTAATCAAATAAACCTTTAACAGCTCTCTGGTGGTGCATAATACTGGTGGAAGAATCACGCATTTCCAGAGCCTTGCCCATCTACTACAGTAGATGTTCCCTACCAAGAAACTAGACTTTCAAACTACTTAATATTGCAGGAAAGCATACGCTCATGAATTATGCTTTATAACAGGAAGAAGAGCCTATAAATTGAATGTGTAATTTCTGAAAGACAGATTATATTGAACACTAGACAACAGGTAAGCAAGAATAACCAGAATAATTACTCATTCAAACTGCATGTTACAAGGGGAAAAAGAATTTTCATATCATGATCTGTTTGACAATAATATAACCTTCGATGTTGTTTTTCAACAATGTACAGCAAAAAAGGGCATAATTCTTCTTATTATTATATTAAAAACTATGTCTGTGCTTGCAAATGTCCTTGTGAAAAAGTGCACAATGTACTCCTTTTTCTGCAAAGGCCATGGGGAAAAGAAAATCCAATATCTCAGTACTTTCTTGCTGTAATCAAGAAGACTAATTAATGGGGCTGCCTCAGCAGCTGTCATAAAAATATTACATCTCTTTGGTTCTTCAGAATAGGCTTACTGCATATTTACATCTTGAAAACTTTTAAGCAAATACAAGAGAATTAATTTTTTTTAAAAAATATATTTTTATTCAAATACAAAAAACCATGGGGGCACACTGCTTTTCAATTACGTCTTGTCTGCACATTACAACAGGTAAAGTCTTGGAAAAATGTATTAGATAAAACCAGCAAAAACCTTTTATTTTGACTCAAGTCTCCTTAGCTTCCAGGGTTGCTTTGCTTTGACCAGACATAAAAGACTGAGATTTTTCAAAATTCAAACTGCTTACAAACAATGTGCAAGTAGTTCAGTGGAAAGAAAAAAAATGCAAACCAAAATTCTTTTAAAATAATTTCCTCTAAACTATTTTAATGAAAGCTTCCCATCCTTTTCAATGTTTGTTTATATTAGTCAAGCCATCCTCATTATGATACATAAAATCAATTTCTGCAACAATGCTATACTGTACCTTTTACTTAAAATATTTATTAGTAATTACAAAATCCTGCTGCCATGGGAAGAAGAATTTGTATTACTAGATAAATTTTAAAATGCTATTTTTGAAACTTGTCCATCAGACATGAATGTTCCAAATTCTTTTCTAAATTAGCTCCTATAACAACATGAGAAACTCTGAAAACATTCCCAAACATTTCAGTGTTGCACAGATCAGATGTAGCAAAGAATATTATCTGCATGCTCTCCTGCTGTTTGCATGCAAAAGTCAAACATGCTTAGATCTTCAGGATCTTTGTTTTCTATTCTATATACTGTCCCTGACAATTATTATTTCTCAGATCTCGAGTTTCCCCAATGGAAATCCCTCCATTTCTTTCATCAAACGTATCAGTTTTAATAGGAGAGTCTATGTTCAAACCATTAAAGGAGCTTCCTTTGCAAACAAGCCTTCTGGGGAAAGGCATTTCAGGCACTCCTGTTCTTCTTTACTTTGTTGGTGATGCTACGTAATTCACCACAAATAGATGCTTCACAACTGTCTTGCCCTCTACCCCAAATGAACGTTTTGAAACTAGAAAACATATCACTACTTTGGTAGGGGTTTTTTCCTATGAGAATTTTCAGTATATTATACAGTAGCAAACCTCACCAACTTAAAGGAAAAAAATCAGTACAATGGTAGAGAGGCTGGGATATTTAAGTGCTACATCTTTTTGTTCAGTGCTTTTCTAAAACACACAGGGTTTTTGCCTCTAACTATCACACACTGCAGTCTCAGTGACCAGGACAGCTGGGATATCCTATTAGTCATTTCTTGATCCTTCCATCATTTTCACTCTTAGTCATTCAGGCAGCAGCAATATATTACAGCACCTTATTTCCACTTACTGCCAAATGATCACAATGGTCCTCCCTGCAAACCTGACTCCTCATCTAGCTCCCACTGCCACAAAAACAACGATAAGGGGATTAAAGCAGAGATGTCTCACTGTCTTCCTCTCCCTACCCTTACAATCTATCTATCAGGCTGGCCTGATGTATTGAAAAAACCAAACCAACAAACAAAAACCACTCAAACCCCAAAAGAAAAAAAAAAATCCAACAAAACAAACAAAAAAAAACTCCAACCAAACAAAAAACCCACACTTGTTTGCAAGCATGTACCTCATCTGGTGATGTCAACAGTTTCAGGCAAGTCTTTTAAACAGTTTCAGGCCTGTGATTTAAAGATCATGCAGAAGAACTCCATGCAATGTTTGAAGGGGAAAAGTCCTTTCCTGTTCAAATCCAGACACAACAGAAACTGTTTTACATTAATATAAACTTAATTAGACCCTGTAATAGTTAGGTTAAAACACTGTAACATCTTGAACATCCTCTTTGGGTGCCTAGGGCTGTCTGGCGTATTTAGGCTAATGCGAATCATTTATTACTCTGTGACCCCTCTTTTCAGGAGCACCCAGCTGTGCACTATGTTTCTCAGCCCGTGGAAATGACAGGCCATGTGGCTATTCAACAGGATGGAACCAAAGAACCAATGCTGTGAGAAAGAGGGACATGGAGTAGGGAGACACTATAGCAAAAAAAAAAAAAACAACAAACAAAAAAATCAATAAACACAACAATTCAAAAAGAAAAAGGTGACAAATTTCGATGCAGAAGGTAAGCAATTACTGCAGGTTCTCTGATGAGGAATTATTTCAGTAGAAAGATGCAGCACAAGGACTGATTTGAGAGAGCGCTCGGGTATGGTACAGTGTGGTGAGCAGCTGGTACGATATCACACCTCATTACCCACCAGCATTAATGTGAACACCTCACATCTGATCCTCAGTCACTTGGAGCAGAGTTCACAGCTCTGCCATTAACACAGGAGCTGCTGCAACACACTTCTTTAAAAATACCTTTCGCCAAAGTCGTATGTTCTCAGCCCCTCTGAAAGCAAGACCAGTCTGAGACACCTCTAACCAGTGTAGGGGAGAGAACATGTTCTGCAGCCCTTGAGAGGTAGCTGTCCCCCATCAAGGGAAAAAGTATGTGTGCAGGTTGGGGACAACAGAGAGCAAACACCGCGCTGATGTGTGGGGACAGAAGGACATCACAGTAATTCTGGATGAATCGGTACCCAGCACCCCTCCATCCTTCTCCTACTCTGATGCCAGTTGTCCAGAACACCACCACAGATTATCCTGCCTAGCCCAGGCAGCCCCCCTTGCAGCAGGCAGCTGCTGCTACAGCACAAACAGTTTTATAGCAAGGACACTCAGCTCCTTTCAGCATCCACGTAAGCCACGTGAAAACTAAAATCCCAATTTCAAGAGTCAAGTGAACATTTCTCAGCCTTGCTTTAACTCCACAGACTCCACTTGACACCTCTCTGCAGGCACTAAGATCTCCACAGGGCTACTCCACTTCTCTGATACTGGCTGAATAAAAAAAAAGGAAAATTCTGTTTCAGGAGCTAAACAACAACCCCAAGCCCAGTAAGAAAAGTAGTAAATAAATACACATCCTGGAACATATCAGAACATACTCTAAATGTTGACAAAGTTTGGGTTTTGCTGCCCTAAGCGACCTTCTGTCCTAAATTAGCTGCTGAAATCCAAACTGATCTTACTCTCTGTTCTTTTGGCTTTCAAACAGTTCTGACAGTCCCATTAACATTGCTTTGTTTACTTCCTCCTCGTGGCTTCTCATTGGGACAAATATTTATTTTTGGTTCTTCTTAACTGTGCATGCAATTTTCATTACCTCCAGAAGGCACTTCAGAAGGATTAACAATAATTTCCATACTCATTTGACGGACACAGTGCTTTTTTTTTTCCTCCATTCTATTTGGAAAGGGGGAAAAAAAGATACTGATTAATGAACATCAACTATTCTTCAGCTTCTCTCACAGGCACTGTATTACTATCTCATTTACAGTAACATTTACACCCTTACGCCCAGTTAAGAACTGGCTTCAAGGATTACGGCTCCAAGAAGATCAGAATGTCAGAGGCTCAAAAGAAATTATTTATTTCCTTGAACAATAAATCTTCTCACAAACTTGGGATTCACACTTGGCACAGTCAGTCTTAGTCAAGAAGCAAAGCCTACAAGTGTGTTTATCAGCACAAGACTATGTGTGCAGACATACTGTTTATTTAAGGTATCAGTAATACTCCAAAGGATTGCAAGTCTCGCCAATCAATAGTTCTTTAAGGTATTCTTTTAAGGAAACCCCCTAATATTTTCAGACTTTTACCTGAGCACTAAAAACAGCCGGAGAGGTTGGTCTAGTGTCACACAACCCGTTTAGCTAAATGAAAGACTGGAAGAACACCACATTTCAAATATTTCTGATCCCTCACTTTAAGTGACAGCAACCCTCTAAAAAATAAAATAGTTTGTTAAGCAGGAGAACATCTTTAACAAATCACGGGCATCATTTGGTCAGACAGTGAAACCTAAGAACCCCACCTGACTTTTTAGGATAACTGCTCATGCCTGCACACAGGAACTATGCGACTGCTGCCAGGAAGCATCTCATCTCCTGCACAGTGGTAAGTGAAGCCTAAGTCTGCAGAGAAGGCCTAGTAACAAGAGAGGATAAAAACTACAGGACAAATTCCCAACCTGCCAACAAGAAGTTGAATGACCCCACTGGTCTATGGCAGGAGCAAATGCCCTTGACTGTCACATGGCACATGTAATTCTTTGCCAGCAAGAGCAAAGCCCTAAACGAGCTGTGTCTACAGTACAGGAAAACACATCTTCTTCAACAATTACAGGTTGGACTAATCCATTTCATTTCTGGTTCACCAACTCATCCCCACCAGTTTTCCCAAGTCCTTTAATCTCCCTCCCCAAACTGCCACAGAACTGAGGAGGATTCAAGTGTTAGCTGAGGTGCTGCTAATGGCTCTGACCACAAGCATTTCCAAAGGGTGAAATGCAAACACTTGCTCTAAATAAATGGATTTAAACTGCAGGAAAGATTAAAAAAAAAACAAATAAACACAAAGCTGGCCTTTCTATCCCCTGCAAAAGAAAGCACATCGGTAGCTCTCTGGATGTTACTTCCCCAGGCATCATAAACACACTGTCTCCTGCTGGGGCTGCCTCTCACACAAGCTGTCAGTCCAGCTACTCACAGGGATTTGTTGAACTAAGCCAAGTGAGCAGATTTACTACTGCACAGTAACTCAGTTCAGCAAGCTGGGAGAGGGAGCCTGCGAAACAGGTGGCTCAGCCAGGACTGGGCAGCAGCGGCTGAAGCATTAACCTCTGCCACAAGCACACGTGCTCCAACAAGAGAACAAACACAACAATATTATTTTGGAAGGTACCACAGCATTGCCCATCTGCACTACTCTTCCCCAGGCCTCGCTCTGCTGCTCCACCCAACCCTCATGCAAATGGCTTATATGAAATTCCACGATGGTGCAATCCAGCTGCTGTCAGACAGAAACCCAGGTCACATTGTTCACACAGCTGGCACCCTAGAATGGCACCATCAGCAAACACGCCAAAGACTGAATGGTCACACATGTCAAATGAAAATGGGTGCTTGCCCTTCAGTTATTGATGGAAAAAAGTGTACGCATTATTAAATGTTATTTCTCCACCTCTGAGGCTTGATGAATAATGAAAACTATGATTCACAAATGACTTATTACAAAACCAGCAAAACAAACACCAAGATCTGTTATTTACAAAGGATTGTTCCAGCAACTCCAAGCCAAAGTGCCAGGCTGGACCCTCCAGGTCCACCTCTGCCCAGGGCAGTATCTCATATGTTGCACTCAAGCTCCATGTTTGCTATTCATGTTTCTCTGTGCTTCCAGCACTATTCCACCCAGTTTCCAGAAGAGTGCAAAAATCCATTTTCAAAACAGAAACACATACATTAACTCTTCATATTAAATTCATACTTGCTTTCCCTTCGATAAACTGTGCACTCAGTATGACAGACGTTATTTTGCTGGTTTACCCAAAAAAAAAAAAAATCACTCAGAATTATTGCAAAGCAGGCTAAAATGACTTCCTGGAGATTGCTTGGGTTTTGTGCAAGGCATTGGTTCTCCTCAAAGGCACAGGAAGAACGGAGAGCCAACCCACGTGCTGCACCACAGTGGAGGCACAGTTTCCCAGAGCAAACCATTCCTTTCCAAAGGACCCCAGCAGAACCAGAATGGCTCTCTACAGAGCACACTGCAGGATCAGGATCTGTATCCATAAATCTGCATCCACAAGGCACTGTCACAGCACGTCTGCATGACAGAGAAGCCAGCTCTCACTAAAAGCCATGGTATGCAGGGACATAACCTTAAATGCACCTGTCTCTAGAGGGGCAGAGAGGTGCATGCCAGGACTGCCCAAGACTGCCCAGGCACCTCTTTTCCTGCACAGAGCTGGATTTGCAGACACATGAGTTGTTAGCAACTACAGAAAGATTAAACACATTCTCAAAAATTCAGGCATTTTAAAAAGATTTCAGGTGGCAACAGCAAAACTGAATTTCTCCTTTTGAGATGGCAGTTCTCACCAAAGAGATCCAACCCCAGATGACAGACTACTAGGAATTTTTTTTTTTAATCTGATATAATAAAAATTAACAATTTATGTTGTTATGATATGATTAAAGAGATCTGTTCAGGACAACATATCTGAAGCCAATAAAGATAAGCCAATAAGCCAATATTCTTTGTAATAAGAATTTATTTTTTTTAATTGCCAAGCTTTTATCCTGAAATCCCTAAAGATACTGAAAGTCCTTATAATAGAAACACAGACTTAACTACAGAAAAATAATATTCTGATATCCTAGCACACTTGGTTCATTTTTTTGGTTGACATCAGATATTAAAGTAGATATAATTACTGATTTCCTAAAGGTGTATATCTGTTTCTGTCAGAAAAATACTTGTCCCCAAGAAAACAAAAAACTCCTGTGACAGGTGGTCTTCACCATTACAGCCACCTGATCCAGGACACCAGCCAGGGCTTTTCTATTTTTAGAAACTAAATCTACTTCTATTAAACAGAAGTCCTTTTTGAACAGCAAAACGTATTGCTGTAGATGCTTACTCTTAAGGTGATGGCAGAGATGAGAAATGGGGGAGAAAAAAGAAAAGGAGTAATTGCAAGCTGATTAGATAACGGGAGCACAATGCAAATGCGCTGAACATAAATTGAATGAGCCTGAGGAAAAGTAAACTGAGGGACAAGTTCATGTGTTCTCTTCCTCTCTATTAAAATAAAAACTTAAATATGACCACTAAAGTTTTTTTCCTCATTCCATCTGATGAGTTGATATAGTGACACATGTTTTGAGAAGAAATGCTGTCCTTATCCTCAAGACCTAAGAGCCTTTATCTTCCTTTGGTCTTACACTGCATGGGGGGAATTAGGCCATCCACATCCGTGGTTGCCTCCATCAAGGCTCAGGTCCTCTGGGACATCTCAGAGCACACGGGTCCTCAACCAGGTGGAAATCCACTGCATTTCACTCAGATTCTCTTGAAAGTACCACCCTTACAAGTTTTGGCGCCTACATCCATACCTGCAAGCACGCAGAAGGCAACAGATCAATTCACAGAAGAACCAAACACTTGTACTCACTTTTTTTCAGGACCTAGATTTTTTGGACTACTGGGAAAGATCCAATGCTCAAAACCTGTTCTACAATTCAAACTATACAAACTGCAGTCAACACCACAGATCCAATGGACTGGGAGACATACCACTTTATAGAAAAACAGTAGAAATTTGTGTTTTGAAAGAAGGGTGCCATTAACAAAACTACATCCTGCTGCATTAATTATAGTGAAAAGAATAAACCCCATTATGTACAAGGCACCATGTCAGCACAGTTGTTCTGACCCATGAGTATTTTTCTGTTATGCTAAGTCATCATTTGCCAGGACTTCAGGGATAGAATTTGTAGTTAGCAATTTTTTAGGGCTTTTTTATCTCCATAGACAATGTTAAGGAGTTTTGGGCCCTTCCCTGACAAAGGTTCAATGTAAAGTCCTCACACATTAGTACATCAGAGAGAGCTAACAAAGAATGCACAAAAGGAGCCTGCTACTCTCAGAAGGAAACCAGGAGTCCCAGCTGTACCTCAGTTCCAATTAGCTGCTTCATGAACTTTTCTCACAAAAGAATGTTTTCTGAAAAAATAAATACATGCTCTGATTAAGTAAATTGTGAGGAGTTAATCTGCAATTCCACAATCCTCAAGGGACTTCAAAGACCAATCTCTCTGGTGTTTCATGTACAGTAATTTAATAGTTTACACTGTAAGACCTATGGTCTACAGTGAAGATTGCAGGACAAATCTTGAGTACATTATTCACCCTAGTGCTCCTGATTCAAAGGCACTACTAGGCCAATTAAAGCAAACAAGATTCAGCAGTCCACTAACTGCCCAAATGATTAGTACAGCAAGCTGTTTTCCCACTGGGCTGGGATCAACAGCTACACAGCTAGCAGCTTCCACCTGCAAGCACCTTCAGCAAAGGCTTGCTTAAAGAGGCAAAACTAAATGTGTTCCTCCATTCGCATTCCATTTCACTAAAGTCACTAAGCAATTTTAGTCCGGACTCTCACAAGCAGAAACATGCAACATACGGTACACCTCACAGATTCACACATCCATACCCTTTAGAGCTACTCTAAACACTGTCCTCTGCTCCACTTGGGACTAGATTTTTCAATTTGTTTCCCACAGCCCCTTCCTCTGCTTACCAGGAACTGAGTTGGTCATTATTATTACAAGTAATGCTGCCCCAGCTCTGCAGCATCTCAGAGCTCTGGAACAGCAAAGCACTCTTAATACGGAGTGCACTTGATAACATGATTAATAAAAACTACACAGCATCTTTAGAGGGCCATCTTGTATCAGTGTAGCAAGTTCCTAACAATGGATAAAAGCAGAGCAACCAAGAAGTGCTAAGGGTCCAGGTGGTTATAAGCCTCTCCTGCTACGAATCAAGCAAACTGAACAGCCTCTAGAGAGTCTCCATTTCCAGGCCACACTGTGCAGGGCCAAATATTCAACAAGTGTCTGTCCGTGCTCTTTTAAAGAACTCAAAATGACCTGAACACTATCTACACAACTGCCGTAATTCATTTTCTATACACAGAATCTCCTGATAAAAGGCATCTTCTTTAGATTTGGTTACACAAACAAAACATTGTATTGGGCTGGACAATATGCTGTTGTAAAGCAAATGACTTGTGTAAACTAGTGATAAGCCTTCCTCATCAGAGAAGTAAATATAAGTGTGAAAATTAATTTGTCTCCAATCACTATGAGAAATAAAGTTTCATCAAGGACAAGTTTAGCTCAACAATCCTCCCTCTAAAAAAAGCAGCATAATTGCTAAAAACTTTTGAGATGTATTTCTATGGGAAATTATGAATGTTTGTGCTAATTTTCAGGTTTTCCACCTAAATATCATCAAATAAAAGGCAAAAAATACTTGGCTTACAGGTGAAAGGATGCAATATCAATGCTTTGATGCAGATTCTTGAACACTTTTCAGAGCCACTGTGATTATGAGTAATTCTGCTGGAAATTCTGCGGAAGTGATGAATGACTTGTAGAGTTCTCCAACTGGTTTTCTATGCATATGCTCCAGCTGATAAAATACAACTTATGTAACTAGGACAAGACAATTGAGCAATGAAGACAGCACAGGAAATGCCATTTGTGCTGTTAGCCAAAATGCTCATGTGGCATTTACATTCTCAGAGAATCATCAGGAAAGTTTTGTCCTTTTCAGTTCCTTGAGAACAGAAGCACAAGTGTTTACAAGAATCAAGAACACCACTTTTTTTCTCCACCCACGTGGACTTGGCAGCATGTCCCAGTATTCCATGATGTTGACTTTGAAAAACCTGCATTGCATTGCTTCGGGGCCTCTGAGAAAATAAAAACAATTAAAGTACACACTGATTTAAAGACCTGCCCTTTTCTCCTCCATGAGCCCTGCGCTCAAAGAGAGACTTGTTGATTCCCCCAATAAGTCTGGCCCCAATTCAGCTGCTGACTGGAACTGGCTCATGGGATGAATGTCATTGATATGAAGTGATGAACATTTAGTAACTGGGGCATCTGTATAGTTACCTGGGCAGTGCGTGGTGCTGTCAGCAGTGCAGCTGGGAACAGCATTAGGGCTTTAAGTACCTGCACCAAAAGTAATACTCTTGGGGTCAAAACCACGAAGGAAATAACAAAATCAATCAGAGACCTCTGCGGGACAGAGGGATTATTTAGTGTTGTTTCTCCCAAAAGGCAGCACTTCCCTGCCTGCCCTCATTAGTTTCAGAGGCTGGGCAAAAGAGGTGGCTGCCATTTCCATAAGTATTCACGGGTGACTGTCAGTCCAATGTAACACGGAAGTCCAGGACCAGGGAAGGCAGAAAAAATGCTCAATTCAAGCACACCTTTCCTCTCTGGATCCCTTGGCATCAAAATAGTTCTCCCTACATATTTAGGAGCACCCCTCAAGCTTAGTGCACAATTAAGGAGAGCCAAATCCACAGGAGAAGATTGAAGCCTGCCTTTTTGTTAATAAACCTACAGTTCTGAAATTTATACACACAGATTCTCTCTTAACATAGGTCTGTTCTGAACAAGGGATGAATTTTGTCACAAAGGCTTGACAGCTCCAAGGACAGTGTCACAGCGGGGTGTGCACTGTTGGAAGGGCAGGAAAGGGAATAATTATGCTGATAAGCACATAATCACACTTTAGCTGCTAATCCTGCAACATAGCCTACGAGCGCAGACTCCTCCTTATCCATAAGGAAGAAGCCGGGACCTCACATGCACACACTGATGCTGCAGATACCTGCTTTTTGCTAAAGGACCGGGGCCCAAATCACAACCAGGAAAAACACCTAAAATCAGCTTTTGTCTTTGACTGGAAAATGTCAAAATTAAACTTCAACACCTAAAAATTACCTAATGGCCAACAAGTAGTAATTCGGGTGCAGAATTCACTTATACCATATAAAAAAAGGGTAGAGAGAAATGCCAGTTACTGCAGTTTCTGACCCAGCACAAACCAATCTCTCTCTGCCTCAGTGAGTACATGTGAATGTTCACATCTGTGCATGCATATTCACATGATTACATTTTTAGATTAATTTGCCTGCTTGTGCTCATGGCCCAAACGGATAGAAAACCTCCCTCCTCTATCCCCAAAGTCACCATACAAGTTATATGTAATCATTTACAAGCAACCCTGAAGAATCTGCACTTTCATTAAAACAAAATGTAGAGCTGACAGGCCACTAATTGCATTACACCCTGCTCTTGGTCCCCAAGGAAGCCCTTCACAAATCCCCATATCAGCAACTGAGCCATGATCTTTAGCAAGGTCTCTTGCTGCTCACTTGTAGGGCAGTCTAGAAAATTATGGCAAACCACTAACCATCTCATCCAAGTTACTACAGTCTTTCCCACAAGCTTTGTAGAGAATAAATAAAAGCTATAGGCTTGTTATAAGACGGGTACTGTACGAACTTTATGAACTGAAAAGAAAACATCCTTTAATTCTTCTGATGATTCCAGGTAAAGAATGTCTCAGTAGGAGCCAAAGATTGTATTAATGATGATCCCGGGTTCTCCCAAAAAATTTAATCTGCCTTTGCAAACTCTTTCAACAGAAGATGCTAATTAATAACACAGTTCTTTCCACTGATTCAAACAGGCTCTAGATCATACACCATTATTTTTCTATCCTTATTCCTGTTCTCCTATTGAATTCACACTGAAAGTGCAGACTGATCTATCCAGCAGCCCAGTAAAGTCCTCCATGACAGCTCCCTTCCTTAAGGACAGTAAAGCTGGCAACCAAGAACCTGAGACTCACAACATCAGCTGACATCAGCCTCTGGACAACCAGTTTACAACAGCAATGGGAAACTAAGGACAGAACCTTCTCCCCTGCAGAGCAACAAACAAAACCTATTTCTTTCCTCTATGGTTCTCACAGTTACAATTCATACAACCAAGAGGAATAAGAAACATACTTACCAATATGTGCTATAGAAATCATCTCATCGTGGCAAGCAGAGCAAAATGGGAAATGAATAAGATCATTTAATAGCTCTTTTCTTGTCAGTTGATTATAAAGATTGTTACAATATGAATGTTCATATTTCAACACACATGCAGTTTATTCTGTAATTCTTTACATTTTAGAATTTTGCACTGAACTGACAGAGATTACATATACTTTTCTTACACACCATGTTTGACATCCAAAAATGTTCTTTACCATTTATTTCCTTGCCTACATTATTCTTACTGTGTGAGTAATTAATGTCATAGGAAAAGCTTCCTATTTGTAGTTCTTCTGTATGTGCAGGAGCTATTGTAGACATGTCAATAAGGACTTATTCATGTGCATCAGTACAAAAGTGAATGAAGTAGCACTGATTGCAGGTAAAATATATTTCACTTGGAAACTGTCCAGGTGACAGCTGTCATGTATTGGCAATAACGTCCCTACTGTTGACACTATTTCTGTTTAACACAGTCCAATTATTAGACTGCAGTAGTATTTGCATAGGAAGTTCCATTCAGCTCAGAGTTATATATGTGCACACACAGATAAGCACATGCACCAATATTTTTAAGAGTAAGGATGTACAACAGAAAGTTTACTGAAAATTAATACAGGGCACCAATGCTGATCAGTATGGAAATGCCATGGGCAACTTCACAGCAACGCAAATGAGTTCTGTAAGAAAATTTAACATCCTTAGCACTTGGGGGGGGGCAGAAAATCTTCCTGAAGAATTTTTTGCAAGTAACAGATGGCTTTATGAAACAGGGATCATTCTCTAGCAAAGGACTGAGTTGGTTTAAAACTACCACAGAAATGTAATAATTCTCTACAAAATTCTGTCAGATTCAGGACTGGGAGGTTGCAGAAAGTCATCTTTATTTCAGTCTTTTCCCCAAAGGGAAAAAAAAAAATTAAATCCCTGAGTCATAGCTCAAGATTCACAAATACAGGATTTAAAGTAGACCATTATCTGACTCCAGGAGACTGCAGAAAGTATCAAAGCTATTTGCTTAGAATAAGTCCCAGCATTAGCCCAGGCAGGCATTTTGCAGTATCTCAAATGACATTTTATAAAGATGCACTTTTCCATCTGACTAACAGCATGGTGTCATCAGTAGTCACCATAAAAGAAATCCAAATGGCAAAGCCAAAACTGAAATACAGCTTTTTCAGAATGGAAAAAGGAAAACAAACATCTGCTTTGCTTTCTGCCTCACTGGTTAATGTGTTAAGCTAGACAATGTGAAAAAACATTATTTTGTAACACTGCCATAATATTATTCATGACTCCAAGCCATCAAAATTAAACACCAATGTACAGGAATATGACTGAATCACACAGAACACCCGCTCACAGCACTGTTAAAAAAGCTAGGCTGAAAGAGGCCTTTTTCTGGTTTCAAACTCTCAGCTGGCCTTATCCATAAAACTCAAGACCATTTAAGATCTCTTTAGATCATGAATGTCTATATCACATATACCCCAATAAGGTAAAGTACCTCACTGCATTCCCTAGGAAAAGTAATACTATAAACAAAAATTGCTACTATTAAGTAGGTAAAAATTTGGAGTCTTAAAACTGTTCTGTCATTAACACTCCCTAAATTACACAAGTCTTTTTGGAAAAAAAAAATAACTAAAAGAAGCTAAACGTCTATCAAGCAAATATGCCAAAGTTGTCAGACACACACAGAGCTCTAAGCACCTTTACACAGACACACAACATTCTCAGCAGCTGATTTAGTGTCAAAGCAGGTGCCAAAACACCAATACAGAAAAACAACAGAGTCACTCAGCTACCAGCCTGGGAACAGAGTCCCCATCCCGCTTCCCCAGGCCCATTCCAAACAAAACTCAGCTCAAATTCTCCCTACTGCTTCATATATGCTCAGGCCTTCACCAAGTTCCACACAGTGTTAGAATTAACTCCAACTCCACGACAAAAATTAGGTTATTGTGCCTGGGTTAGCACTTTAAATGTTTCTGCAAAATATGCTTCTTTCAAGGACTAAACCAAGCCCAGCAGAGACAAAGCAAAGATTCCTAGCAAAGGCCAGCCACCTTGCAACCCACTTCAGAGGGCTTCAGCACTTTGGCAGGCACATGACAGCGTCCCCCAAGACAAGACATCCCAGTTCTCCATCCCAACTCTGCAAAATGCCACGCAAAACACAGCAGGACCTATAAAAGCACCTTCTGCTCATTTTAGTAATGTGTTACTAGAGCAGTAATTCAGTGCATTTAGAAATACAAATCCTCATCGGGTTTACACACTGTAGCAGCAGGACTGGTAAGGAAAAAAAAAAAATCTCATGCTCTGTCCTTTGGTCCAACTTTCCCAAGCTGGAGAGCACCAACACAGCCTGCAATTGCTAATCATTTCCTCCCTCATTCACTGCTCAAACACTTCTTCACTGAAAAAAACCCCACACACTCCCAGAAACTGAAACTGCCTGCACCAGACACTGTCTAATGGAAGTACCCTAATTATGCCTATTTTAGGATTTACATTTTAATTTCAGCTCCAAGCTGGGCTCTTCTCAGGGGAAAACCAAGAGCAGCACAGTAAATCCTTCAGGCACGTTCCCCCTGCTTTTCTTTCCAAGTTGCTGCTGTGGGGTTTTACACCGGTTGAAGACACCACCAACACACAGCAAAAGGATATTACAGCTTCTCTGGATAACAAACTGTTCTGTGTAAGGACTGCCTAACCTGGGGCAGTAGCTTTCAAGAACAGAGAAGATTTATTTTTCCTCTCATGAGGGTAAAATAAGAAATACCACATCATCTTTCAGATTCAGAGAGACTAGAAAATGAAAAGACTTACTTGATCCACCCTTTCAAGACAGAGTTGTTCCATATTCATGCAGCTGCCCCATATCATGGTGGAGTATCATTAGCTTGTTTTTAATAAAATACAAACACTTCCATTGCATAATGCAAGTTAGCTTGTCTTTAACAAGAATCTCAGCTGCAAAACCAACCACACTGGTAATAGCCTTAAAAACTGAAGCGATATCTAAAATAAGTTTTTTTAGGCGGATTCCTCAGAACTCACTGCATTAAATTCACAATAGGCTTTGATATCAACATGAGCAAGTAATTAAATTGATGTTTGAATGATAAGGGTTTTCAAGTTGTGCTTATCAACATTTTAAAATGAAAGTGACAAGAGATATACTCTGCAAAGAAGCTGCTCAAAGAATATACAGGATAAAAGCCACTAATGCTTATCATTCCATCAACGTCACGGGAACAAAAGTAATGAGCAACCTCTCAAAGGTTCCTGAAGATGTTCCAAGATGTTTGTAAGAAAGGCAATCCGAGTTTACACAGCCCCTTGGCTAGTGTCTTCTCTGTTTGCTATTCCCACAATGTACCTCAAGACCTTTCAAAGCAGGGCAGTGAGCAGGTTAGCCTTGCAAGATAGCATCAATCAGTCCTGGATTCAGCAAGAGCTGGGAGATCTGAGCCACTGACTCACAGAACAACTCCCTCAAGAAGAGGCATCTCCCAGTGTAGCAGTGAGACACCCAAAACCTACCCAAGCACCTCAGCAGTGCCACACCTCTTACCTGCCAGAGTAGGTTTATGAGTATTGGGGATGTAGGAGGAGAGTAGTTTCCTCTTGCTCACTCCTGTGCACCTACACAGGGCCAGCCTGAATTCCTGACCCACCACATCCCACCGAGTGCTGCTGCTAACTGGTTACCAATACAGAAAGGGCTTGAGTACTGTTCTTCCCAGATCTCAGTTTTCCTGCTAATATTCTCACAACTAAAAAGCTTTGAGTTTGCCCTTTCTGGGTTGCAAGCACAGTGAAAGAGAAATACAAAACAACATTAAATGCAGGTAAAACATTCGTGTAAGATACTGAGCCAGGCTTATACAAATCATAGTGCAAATCACACAATCCTATTCTACTGACAGTCTGAGCAGCTCTTATCTGCCACACACGTAATATTCAGAGGGAAGTACATAACGCCAGCTGCCCTCAGAAGCAGAACAATGCCAGTTCCACATTACTGCCATTGCTCACAGCTCTGCAGTCCCCAGCCCACCTGCCACCACCCTGGGCTGCTTTGTGCCTCTGACTGGAGTGCATGAGCTCTTTTGTTGGTCACCTAGAAAATATCACCCATAGTATTTGAGTCCTAACACTTCGAGCGGCTCTAATTCAGCTTTCAGCTCAGTTCTTTGTCCTCTAAAAATAACGCATGTTTAATTGCAACTGGCTACAATTTTCTAATTCTTTGTGACCCCAAACCTCTAAATCTATTACCCAGAGACAGGCAAAGTAATCCTTAATGAAGGTGTGGGTACAATGCAGCATGTTAAGGGCCATCTGGCTGCCAGGTGTTTCCTGGCTTAGCTTTTCTTCACAAAACACACCCCTCCACCTCCCCTAATTCCAAGGAAGACAATTTCCATCTCAGGATAGTCCTTCATTAAAGACACAGGCGAGGGCTTTATTGCAAACAAATCAGCTGCAGCACAGCAGAGTTCAGAGCCTTCAACAGAAAGCCTGAAAAGGCTGTTTATTACCATACATCTCTCTCTGACTACCAGCAAAAGACTGTGCCAAGAGTATTTCTGACTGTTAATAGGAAGGGAGCCAAGTGCAACAATTTGACTGTAACCCCATGTCTTGTATTCTTCACTCACAATCAAAAAAAAAATTAAAAGGTAAGAGCATTTTTTTAGAACAACGTCATTTATATAAAAAGCATGAGGTTTAAAATGTACTAGGCAAGATTCACGACTGGGGTAATTTGATTTCTTTTAGGGAGCAATGCAACCTACCAGGAAGGTCAGATTCTGTGACCTTTATTTTCAAAATGGAGCATTAACTTCTTTCACACAAGTAAAGGCCTTCCAGTTCTCAGGCATACATTCCTGCCCCTTCCCTTCACAGTGCTCTGGAGCAATTTGGAGAGCTGCACTGGTAGAAAGTAAGTCATTTTTGCACAACACTAGCATTGCCCCGGCTCAACTTATTGAGCTGGCTTCCCCCAGGGTCAGGTAAGGACCAGGCACCGCGGGAGCAAACAGCACCCCACAGGACCAGCTGAGATAAGCATCCCAGACTACCAAACTGAAAGGCTTCTCCTGGTTCCCACTATTGTGCTAAGATTTAGCTTGCATAAAGTACTTCATATTTCAGGCTAAAGCCAGCAAACGTTTACTTGGGCACCTGCAGTAGTCAGTTCTCAGGAATTGTTTCAGATCATTTTGCAAAACCAAGGCTGAAACTTGCCCAGAAAATCCCCAATGGAAACATGTCCAAGCCAAGAAGTGCTTTTCAAGTTCTGCTGTGGATCAGGACAAGCTAAAACCAAAACCAGCAGCATACCTGTATGGGACACTAGCCCAGAGCCAGAGCCCCACCAGCTCAAACACACTGTCCATCCCACAGCTGTCCTGCTCATGATTCCAAACTCCTGTCAGTTCCTCAGAAAATGAGCAACATCTCATTTCAAAACAAGGTCCAGCAGAAGAGTGTCACCTGGTTATTATTTCATGGTTTCATCTATATAGTGAGTTTCTTAATTCTGCCCAGAGCTGTGTTTCAATAGGAAATGAGTGATTAAACTGAAAAACAACAAACACAAACAGACAAATACTCAAATGCATCCAGACCTACAGTGGAAGGGAAAACTGCCCAGGACCACTGCCAGTTGTGAAGGATTTTCAAGTTCAGCTGCAAAGTAAATCCATCATGGAAAGGGAAATATCAACAAGTAACTAGAGATACAGAACCTTTATTCTAGAGGCACACTTGCTTTTTCATTTGACTATTTGCATATTTGAATATCTTTTAAGATACAAGTTTCTGCCAGAAATTATTTTCACAAGCCTCAAAACATTTTTCAAAAAGCTACTCATCTGCTTAGTGACACAGGCATGGGGAAGGGCTTGTTTACTAACCTAGGAAGATTACACTCCAATCTAGATCAAGCCTTGCCTGCAGCTAAGGGCAGTAGAGCAAACAATAAATACACCACCTTCCAACTCCAAAGGCATGAGGGAAACAAAATCATAAAGAAAGTTACATCACATGCTTGGATCTGGAAAAGAGGTGAATATAAGGAGATTGCAGCTTCTTTAGATCTGTTGTTCGAAAACTGGTGGAAATCCTGAACAGACAAATGCTCTCAAACCTACCACTTACAGCTGAAACAAGTTTACACAGTTAATTTTTCAAATGAAAACATAGCACACACCTCCAAACTCTTTTTTTGCCTTTTTAATGTGTGCAGAGATCCACTCACTGGAGGAAAACCTCATTTTTCACTTATCTTTCCTCTCCCTCAGACAAGCAAGAAAAAGACACCAAAACATTGTCAGAAAAAACACAAAAACACACTGCAGGTAAAATATTCATTCTCTCAGTCATCCTCAGACACAAATAAATCACTTACTCAACTGCAAACTGGAATAAACAGCGTCACGGAGACCGACCTTGCAATAACTTAAAATATGGAAGAAAATTCCACCCTCTCCAGAAAAAAATTATAACTTCTATCAGTAAATAAAACAAATTAGAAGCAAAAGTAATTCAAGTCTTTCAAGTGTCTGAAATCTCAGACCTGAAATTCACCTGAGAATGGCAGGAAAGTTAAGGGCAAAACAAATCACCTGGTGCTGGCCACAGAGGTATTTCAAAGTAATGCCCCATAATGCCAACTCTGCAATACCACATCTTCAAGGAAATACTTCTTTCTGAACCTAGCAGCAAACACAGTTTCATTTCCTAAAGTACAGAAAACATTAGGTTGACCAATACTTTTTTCCAAGCACTTATTCTCTCCTCCTGCTTGTAACAGGTGATAAAAGAATTTATCCCTAAAACACAACACTTAAAGTAACTTTTTTACACTTTGAATTAAGTACCACTTGCACATTCACCATGTTGCTCTGTCCCTATTGCTGGAATAAAACAGAAAACCCAAAAAAAAGGAGTATCTGCCTTAAAACAGCCAGTATAATTTTCATCTGCTGGCTCAGAAAGGTACACGCCTTCTTACAATTACATTTTGTCATTGTCAGCATCTTAAAAAAAATAATTACAATCAAGGACTAGTCTATCATAAACAGCAGCGTGCATATGCATTTGTGCTACACAGCAACAAGTAGAATCAAGTTCATAAGGAGATTTTAAAGCGAAGCATAAGGCATTGTTTCAGCAGACGTGACTTACTATCAGTGTCTCAAAGCCTGAGCTGGCTATAAGGGCTTCAAGTCCATTTGGTCCAGAAGAACCAAAGAACAGAAAATCCCCCTAATTACAGCTGCTTGGCACACATGAAGCAACTCTGGCAGCACTTGCACAAGTCAGCATCCACCCAAGTGTCAGTCTCGGAAAGGACTCACAGGCTGCAGAGGTGGCTGGTGGGAAAGGCTGATGACTGCACCTATGGGTAATTAGAGGCAACAATGCAGGTCGGTGCTGGCACCCTGACACAGCCTTACCATCTAAGCAAACACACAACCATTCCAGCAGCTGAAGAATCAATATTACAAATCCAGTAAAATGAGAAAACGTGTTTCTAACTTTCGACTACTTATAATTATGAAATAAAGCTTTGAAACATATTATTAGTTCTATTTATTGATAACAGTGCTTCTGCAAGCATATAGTGGACCAAGACAAATGAAGGAAAAAAAATAAAGAAACCTAACCAAATTCAGCCTTTTTTTGTACTAGAGGTTGTTCTAAACGAATGCAACTTGGCTACACCTCCTTTTTTTCCCAGCTGCATTCCACAAGTTCGTTCTCAACTATTCATATTGAAAGGTACATTTAGGAGTATTTTTAATACTGCATTCAAATACTGACAGTGTCTGAAGCAACAGCAGTAGCATGCCATTTAAAATTATCTAAACTAAAAGACTGGAAGTATTATCTATAAATCACTGCTCCTAATTTTGGTAAACTGTGGAATATAAAATTACAGATATGAATTTCTAATATTGCAAAATGCCTTTTATTTATTAGACATAAATTTATTATATGCTCTTACAGGTATCACTGGGTAATACAAAATGCTTAGACTCAATATTTTGCTAAGTCTTATTCAGAAGCACAACCGGTTCTCTACACCCTGAAAAGCTTAACTTTGCAGAGGAACATGGAATGAAAGTTCTTACTTACCACACTCTATCCCGAGCTCTTTGGAACGAATCAGATTATTAACTGTTGCCCCTCCCACATGGAGAGGTTTGTTTGCTTTTTCCCTTTTTTTTTTTTTTCTCCAAATTACTCTCTCACATGTTTGCCAGCTTTCTCTTTACTACTTCAGGAAATTCCCTTATTTTATTTCCCTAAGACAAAAGAAATACAGTTTCCTTCCTCCTGATTTATGTGTTTCTTCATCATTTTCCAGATTTTTTTATGGGACATCAAATGAACAAGGTTAAAAAAGACAGAGGATGGGGACAAAAAACTACCTTGCCACCTTCCTTCAGGACACACCTAGACACCACCCTAAGAGCCAAGTCTGACCTGGACTGCTGGCAACACAGACACTGACTCCCAGGTGTGTTCTGAGCTGACAGCCTGTGAAGAGCATCCTTTGGCCCAAACTCTGCCCTGACTGAATCACTGCAAATCAGTAACAAGTCTGATATAGGTCTGGAGAAGCTTATTCTTAATTCAGAAAATCCCCCTGTTTCTATGGCTATCTCCCTGCACTGCATATTTTCGAACACAGGGGAGCACTGACAGAGGGCAGGGTAATTCTGCAAGGAAGGGAGCAGATCAGGGCCATCACACCCCACTTCATCTCTGATTCCTTCCCACCCCAAGCTACAGGTTGACAAGCATGATAAGATATGAATGACCAGTCACCCAGACCATTCCTTGAGCATGGTCTATTCTCCTTCTCCTTTGCAAATCATGCAACTTCCATCCCTGCATCTCCCCTTTTTGAGCCACTGGATTTTTTTCTCAGCCTTCTTGAATATTTCCTAATTGCTGAAGGGAATAAAAGATAGTGCTGGCTTCAGGGAAGCCCTGCAACACAAGCTCCAAACAGCAGCCCAGCACGTGGAAAAGCACATTAGGCACCAGCAGACAGAGATTTGCCAGTGAGAGGCATCCTGCACGTGGACATACAGCTGCTGGCAATCAAGTCACAGTAGCTCAAACAAAGGTAGCAGCTCTGCTGTCTGAGCGATACCACATGGCCAGAAGAGGAGCGGATGCCCAAGCACACCTTACCAGATCATGCGGAAGCAGCTGCAAGAATGGGGCAGGGGCTTTAAAAGGCTGTGAGGTCTCTTTGTCCAACAATCGGCCAGGGAACAGTGAAAACATGTTAACATTAGCAAGTGTTAGCTGTTGGCACTGGGAGCCATCACATTGCAGCGTTGAGCCTCAGGTCTGGCCGAAGTCCCCGTGAGAGGATCAGATCTTTCTGCTTAGACCTGGCAGTCACAGAAAGACTGCTGTGGAAAACAGTAACTTGGCACAAAAAGGGCTGGTTAACTGAAACAAGCAAACCCGATTCCAGCTAACCAAAATTCAAATCCAGACCTGAATCCTCCTTAAAGTCAAAGAATTTTGAACACGTTTTGAGCCTATTTCACAGCAGACACAGACAAGAGGCTTCGCTCACAGTCCCACTCAGTCTCTGAGCCTTCCCCGAGATATGGGTGTCCTTGCACTTTATGTCTGGCACCTTGCAATTGCCTGCACTGGCTTAACAAGTTATACAGATGCTTTCTACACAAAGTGAGGAGAACAAAAAGAACTGTATCTCAAACCCAGCCAGGGTTCCTCCAGGCACAGCCCGGACAACACCGTGGTTGAACCAGGTAGGGAAAGAGGCCAATCAATCTGCACTCACAGCCAGCAGATACCTGCTTCTGGCCCAGCAGGGAAGCACCAAGCCACTTCTGAATGCTCACAGCACTTTCTTCTGTTCATCTCTGGATCAAAATTAGCCCAAGGCCAGAGTTTTTGAAAGTATATCCTTAATTCTGTTCAGAACCTTTATAATATTCCTACTCTACATTCTCCTTGGAGGAATTTCCTTACTTTGTTCATCCAAGATCAGAACCTCAGGAAAAGTGGCAAATTTTGCACATTGGCAGCAGCTCTTTTAAAAGATAATCTATATTCCTCAACACAGAACTGACTGTTCCTAGTTTTAAACCAGAAACTAGCCACTATCATTCTCTCCAGAAAATAAAGTGGAAACATAGGGGTAATTGAATCAATAGGTGCTATAATTAAATGTTGCCAAGTTAACTGACATGATTGGACTACTGGGTTTGGTTTGTTTGGGGGGGGTGTTTTCTGTTGTTATTCAGAGGTTGCATACATTTTATATACAGCTCATTTTGAAAATGGCTATTGAAATTTAGTTCAGAACTCAGGGGACAAAATTACAAGTTTCAAAAAGAAAAGTAACTCTTTATAGACTCAACTCACTGGAAGCCACTGGGATCTAACTGCATTACAGTTACTAGAGGCACTAACAGAAAGAAGTCTTCCTACTTCAGCCAGGGGCCTGACCAACACGAGACAAGAAATATTCCTAAGATCCTCAAACCCACGAGTGCCAATTCTAAATGAAGAAGCAGGATTTGCTAGAGGGGCTTAATTCTACCTAAAAGTCCATAACTTAAAATTCACAAGTATAAACTGATTATTTACCTGATGGGAAAAAGTACCCCAGATTTTCAATAATCAGAAAACAGAGCTGCAAGTGGCATTGTCTTTTACCAGATGGTGCTAGTCAGGTGCAGATTCAATGGATTCAACAGTTATACTGATTTTCTCCACTAAACACTACCGGTTGTAATGGGATATTGTCACCCTCATACCATATGGACATACAGATACATATCTATTTTATCTGGAAGACGAACACCATGTGCAAAAACAAATAAACACATTACAACACAGTTAGAAAAACAACACATGTAAAAAGCACTAAAAGAGAAACAGTATATCATAACCTTGGTCAAGCCTATAAACCAGCTTTAACCTGTCTCACAGATTACAGAAAACAAAGAGATTTATTCTTTTCTTATATTACTGAGGTTGCCCGAGCTACACCTTTTCACAGTAATTCCTTTGAAACCGGCACTTTAACCAAGATGCAGAGTACTGAGTATAAACACCGACACGCCGGAGCTGTTGCCTCCCTGTCGACTCCCCAATCAAGACAAAAGAACAAAGATCAGTTTCATGTGCGAGACTGCCTTAGGGAAAAACAGCAATGAGCGTAAAACCGTAAGGAACAACAGCATTAGCTCATCTTTTCTCCTTAATGCTAGAGCAAACAATTAAAGCAAAAGGGGTCAATCAACACCTCAAATCTTCTTAACAGCTAGTACAGTAACCCGTGTGGACACAGAAATCCAAATTAACCCCATGGATACATCAGTCCTTTCCTCCTATACCTAGAAAGCAATTACAAGTGTCACACTGAATCTTCTTCCAAACACTCTCGTATAGTTCAGTAGCATAACCTGTGATTAAACCTACCCATGAAATAAAAGCTTTTTCCTCTACTGAGGCAGATGGCTTAAACCACCTCTCTTTTCCAGCACCAATCCTTTAAATCAGCTCCACCTGATGGAAATCAGTCTCATGCTGTTTCTTCTCATTAGCCGACATGCAGTACAGAACTGCTGCTAATAAGCACACCTGTATATGAAGCAAAAGAATGCAAGAAAAAGCACCTGCCCTAAACATGTCAAGACCCACCCTCTATCTACCTTAGCATGTGCATGTGTGTTTGAGGAGGTAAAAGCCATGTTGTGATTTCAGAGAATGTTGCTCAATTCCATGCTTCCTCTAGAAGTACTAGTGGCATCACTAAATATTTACGCTCTTTCTCTTTTCAGCAAAACATTCCAATTTCTGTAAAAACATGCTTGATTTTTAAACACGCTAAAGGCTTGCTTTCAAGGGCAATTAAGCATGTGTTTGAACAACTGAATAAATCCAGATGGACCAAAACAAGCATCCTTGAGTCTTAGGAACAATTCTACATATCAGCACATGCATATTTTTTATTTGTTCATCAAGTGCACACACGTACTTTAAGAGAGCACAGAAACAAAATATCCAGGTGGTCAGGTAATTCAGAGAGGACCTTGTGAAGTCACCTAGGAGCCCTATTACACCTTTCCAAATTTCTGGCCATTATTTGTGTGCACACTAACCGCAGCACTCCCTGATCCCTTCCTAGGTAAGGCTTCAGTTCGGTTGCAAGTGTCCTGCAGGCAGGAATGCCTCTTTGGGAACACCAATAAACCCAAGGGGTATTTTTTTTTCCTTTGGCTGGGAGCCAGAGGTTTTACCAGATCAGTTCTCAGCACAGCCACTGCTCTATAGGCAAAACATCTATAAGGAACTCAGGCCTTTGGACTGACCCACAATTTATAGAAAAATACTACTATCAGAATTTTTATTTTCTTTTCTTAAGCTAATTGTAATTTGTCCCACCACAGCAGATCAGATTTCAGATTTCACAGGTGCTGCAGCTGCATTACAGGCTCTGTCAGTACCTTGTGACTTTGCAGAGATGTTAGTAATCAAGAGGTGACTTTCTGAAAGCCATCATCATAAAGTTCTCACATCCTAAATTCTTTTTTACTTCTTCCTCTTCCAACTGCTTTAAGAAACAAACCTGTCTCCAACACATGTGTATGACATGCCATGCCATATTGGGGGTGATATCTGAAACAGCCCAGCAGTCTGCAATGGGCTGCACTCCCCCTCCCACCTCGAATTCTGTGTTTAGGTATTTCTAGCAATTTCCACAGCTCAGACAGCTCTTAAGGAACCACAGTACCAGTGCTGGAGGGGCAAGAGCCCACCGGTGTCAGCACACATAGCAAATGTTTCCTCCATGAATCCAGATATATGGTTTAGCAAATGGTAACTCGTACAGAAAGGAGCATGACACAGGCTGAAAGGAAAGGTATGCTTCTGGGAAAACATCCAGCAACAAGGGAATTCCTAACCTACAGACTGCAGCAATTCATTTAGGCACTGCTGTGATCAGATCGCCTGTGCCTAGGCAAGCACCTCAGGGGTCATTAAATTACAGCTATTTCTTTATATATGTTTCTTCCAAACATATTAAAGACCACAGCTAAGTAGGTATGACATAACATACTGTAACAATTACATCAGACCTCTAAATCAAGGGTGCAAATGCCGTTTTATGTAACAATCTGCGTTATAAATACAATGAGCAGCCCTCCAGTGTGCTAAAACTCTCCACATAAGACAAGCAACTTTTCATTCTCGGGATGACAGCTCTTTGGCTGCTCTCAAACACCCCCAGGCAGCACGCAATATGGGTGCAGCAAATTATGAAGTTCCATTAACCAAATCTTGATCCTTGATGAGATAAGGAGACAGAACTCAGGGCACCATGCTCCACTGCTGAGATCACTCCTCCTCGCAGAGCCCTGCTGTACCAAGGCTCACCTGTGTGTTTCATTTCCACACTGAATGGTCTCACTAAGCCATTGGAATTATCTTCAGTGTGTAATTTCAGTGTGCTTTAGCTCACCTGTAAACGTCTGAGCTCCAGGAGGCTGGTGCCACATTAAGACTGGGGTCTTGCCCACTGCTGAGTGCATCATCAGTGTTTTGCAAAGGGATGAAATCAAATATGCAGTGAGGAATTTGGCGGTTCCCAGACCGAGGTGCTACAGGGGCAAGTTTAGGCTCCATTTTATGCATCACGCTTTCAGAACACCAGCAGCAGAAATGATCAACCATCCACAAACTTAACTGGATTGTACCTACGCTAACTGAAAAGAGTTTTCAGCACACTCAGGCAAAGTGCCCACTCTCTCATTGTTTGTGAGTCCTTCTTAGTGACCTGTGAAATAATGGCAGGGGTAACTTCACTAGGGCATGCCCTCTCAGCACACTCTCTTTCCACGCAAGGGCCGAGGTGCTGTGATCACGTCATCCAGTCAGGAGGGAAGCAAGAGAGGCTATGGAAAATAAATACAGTCCGCAGTTAGACCTCTTCGTGGGTGCATGGGCCATGAGATCTGCAGTCTACACACCCCTGCAAGTCTAAATCAGCACAGGTGAAAAGAAACAGACTCATTCACAGAGAGAAAACAAAGGTTCATGGAGCAAATGAGAAGAACCACAACAGAAAGGATACGTGCTTCGATCCTGCAAGGAAGGACCCTTCAGAAAACAAGAGACAGGTTTCCAAAACCACAAGCAGCACAAATGCTGGACAGCAAGTGATTTTTTGAGAAAGGATTTATTGACACAACCACAAAGACAAGGCAGACTATGAAAATGGATGCTGGAGACCCATAACAAAAGACTTACAGGATATGTATGTATACATCCTACTCTACTGCGTGACTCTGCGTTAATGCCCACTTAACACGTGAAAGCCTCTTACTGTGTCTCAGAAAGAACCCCACGTGAAAACCCACCAGCAAAATAAAAGAATACCTTTATTCAGAAGGAAAGCGAAAGATTGACGGTGCCGGTGTCCTGAACACGGGGAGCGCCTCTCCCGGCGCAGGGCACACCGCTGCTGCCCGGGGTGCTCCGTGCAGCACCCCGCGCCCGGGGCCGCGGGCAGGGCGCCCCGCTCAGCGCGGCACCGAGCGGGGCAGGACCGCCGGCCCCCCGCGCTCCCACCTGCGCCCGGCCCCGCGGGCACGCCCCACACCACCTTC